>JAPYZL010062878.1:0-16344 GCA_030522825.1 Platygaster orseoliae | reverse complement strand
TTGGATTCGCGAACGAGGCAATATTTTTGCAAAATGACATATATTACCTTATAGTATATAAAATAAACTTCATTTGTGTGAAATGTAAGATTTATATCATTTATGGTTTTCTCGCAATCCACGCGCAAAGTTTGAGACCGATTTCAGCCGTTTTGGTAGGTCTCCCCCCTTAAACGGACTTGTGATTTTTTTACACGTTTTTTTAAATAATCTGCATTGCTTACTTCATCTTTAAAGTTTTCAATGATAAAAAATTTTTTACGTTAAACGGACTTGTGATTTTCTCAACTTTTAAAATTGTGATACATATATAAAAATACAATTCGTAACTTGGTCATAAGCTAGAGATGTAGAATTACCGGTAATTCATTTTATGGTCATGTAACGTAAAAATTACCGTTTTATTACCGTAACTTCCGGTAATTTATCGTAAAGTGTTTTTCTGTTGTCAAAATTACCGTCACATATATGTATAAAACGTAACGGTCATGTAAAATATTTTTGTGTATTTTCGAATGAACAATTGATCATATTCAAGAGAATGAAACCATTCTTTTCGCTAGTAACGAAAAATGTAAGGGTTTAGTAAAGTTGGGCGTTTTGGAATTTGGGGGTGCACGCATCGGCCTAAACTGGCTCCACCAATCTTTTCCAGTTTTGCCTATTGCCAATTATTATATCATTGTAGAAAAAAATTCGATTTTTCAAAATATATAGATCGAGTCTAATTACATTGATGTTAAAAACAATATTTGACACGATCTGAGAAAAGGGACATTCTCGGTAAAAGTGAAAGTTTACCCGTCGCGCTGTGGAAGGCATTAAACTGTCGTTCAAGCCCATGTGAATAATATTATTTATCAATTTATATTTTGTTTAAAAACTGAAATTCTTGAATTTTTTGTTGCACCCCATTAAATTTAGTCAAAGAACTTATTGAACCAATTGACAATCAATTAATCATAATACAAAAATCGATTTTCTACCGAGAATGTCCCTTTTTTCGGATCGCATCACATATAAATTTTATAATTCATAAACTCACCGTGACATAAAACAGTTGCAATTCGAATTGCGACTGAATATTTTTATTAATTTACTATAACATCTTCAACAAATCAACAACAATCTTAAAAATAAAACATTTACAAACACCAGGCCGTAGCAAGAAATTTCGTTTTTGGGGAAGGGGGGGCCTAAAACGTGGTCAAATTTTTTTGGGGGAGGGGTGAGGAATGGTTGATCGACGTCTTGCATGGATATTTGTTACTAAAGTTGGACTTATTAGTAAAAAATTGTTTTATTGTTATTAATATAATTACTGTATTTTAATCGTCAGTCACGCAAATAAATATCAATTGTCAAACAAAAGCGTCAATTTCAGTAGACAAAATTCGAAATTTTAACTTTCTCGATTTTTTTGTTATCATAATCTCGAGAACCATATTCGGATCAATACCTAAGTTTCCATGAATTGACAGTACGGCGAGTGCACTGAGTCTTTCGTTGGATTGTATTTGTATTGCATTTAGTACTGCACCCTTACTATTAGCTAATATGATCGACACATAATTTTACATGATTTCATTGTGATCCAGTATGATCAACATTAGATCTAGTTATTATTATCGAAATTGATTCAATACTGCATCTTTTATAATATGATCAACTTTAAATTTTACATAATTCCAACGTGCTCTAATATGATCGACATTCGATTTGGTTTTTATGATCGAATATGATTCAGTACTGCACCTTATCTAATGTGATCGACACTAAATTTTACATAATATAAATGTGAACGATTGTGATCGAGAATTGATCATTTCATAAGCTTCATGATCGAATAGGATGAAATATGATTGAGAATTTAAAAAACTTGTCGTTAAATGATTGGAAATGATCGAATTTAGATCAGTTTTTTCCAGCAGGGAAGTAATCTTCTGTTCAAATGTGCTGATAGAGATATTATATGCGTCTCACAGGCGTGACGTTGTCATAAAAAAATGGCTTGTTTACGATAGACATATTTTTCAAACATGATTCAAATCATGAGGAAAATTATAGGATTCACGAAATTTCGGGCGTGGGAGGCGGGCCCATCGGGCTCTACGGCTAGCTACGGCTCTGACAAACGCATATACAAATGATAACAAAACTTGTAACACTCTTTTGTCACACAGGAAAAGAACTGCGCAGTAACAGAATCTCGCGCGGCAAATAATACATGTTTGAACTCTGAACGCATTAAAAAAAATTCTGATGTTGGCATCAAAATTGTCAGTCCATACATGTATTTATGCATATCAAGAAAATTACGTGACCGGGCTTTCGGCACGTAACGTAATATTACGGTTATATAATCGTAATAGAATTGGTAATATTACGGCCTTACATCGCTAGTCACAACCAATGATAAAGATTTTTTTTTAAATATATACAGAGTGTGTCACAGTGTGCGGAAATCTTTGGAACCATGGATTCCTTGTGAAATTCTAAGATGTTTTTTCCTTTGCCATTTTTTACAAAACTCAAAATTAACTAAGTTATTCAAGTTTGAAATTTTAACAATAAATGCGCTTTTTCAACAAGTGGGGATAAAAACTACGGATAAAACTTCACCTACATTTTTTTCATATTTTTCTGAGTCAAAATGTCCTTTACCACTTTTCAAAAAAACCGACACAAAAAAAGATATTCGAGTTTGAAATATAAAAAACCTGATTGGTTGAAACTTCTAACTCAAATATCTTTCTTTGTTTTGGTTGTTTTTAAAAGTGGCAAAGGACTTTTTGACTCAGAAAAATATGAAAAAATTAGGTTAAAGTTTCGTCCGTGGTTTTTAACACTACTTGTTGAAAAAACGCATTTATTGTTCAAATTTCAAAGTCGAATAACTTTGAGTTTTGTGAAAAGTGGCAAAGGGAAAATTGTCTTAGAATTTAATGAGAAATCCGTGATTTCAAGGATTTCCGCACACTGTGACACACCCTGTATAATTGATAACAAGGCTGAATAAGGTATTTAAATGTGAAACTTGAATAATTTTATAAAGGGAAGTAGGGAGGACGCAAGCGAGACACTAGGAGAAAGAGATTCTTCTTACGTCTCCAAATACTATCTCAGGCCACCATTTTGGTTCCAAGGTTTTTTATTTGAAAAATTATGAAGTTTTACCATTTCATTTTTTCTGATTTTCCTGATTTATAATTATTAAAGTTCAATTCGGACTAAAGAAAACTTATAAAAATTACGTTTCATTTTTGTACAAGTGATACGTCGAAATAAATACGCTAGAATCTATCCTGGCGGCAGCTAAAAAACCTTAAAAAACCGAAGTTTGTTTTTTTACGGTTTTCTGAAAAAACTGGAATTCGAAACATCAAAAACTCAGAAAAATCAAATAAACCGAGATTATGATTTGTAGCTCTACTCGACTTCGGTTGATTTGATTTTTCGAGACATGGACGTATTTCAAGGTTTGGTTTTTTCAGCTGCCACCCGGATATAGATAATAAAAAAACTTCAGACAATAAAAATTTTTCTTGTATTTTATCAAATTTGCGGATTTTTGAAAACGACATTTTTGATTTTGTAAAAACCTTTCAGGGAATCGCTTGTTTAAAAAAATTTTTTGCGAAATGAAAAATGTTAAAATGAGATAAAATACAGTTTTCCAAAGTAAATGACAAAATGCTTTGTTTGAATTGATTAGGCTGAATATAATTATTAAAGATCATGCAGATAAGATTCATTTATTTCGAACTATTTTTTTGAATGATTTACCTTTGTTTAATACGCGTTGATGTTTCCTTCATATATTTTTTCCTATATTTCAATATGTCAATGATAAATTAAACCTATTATTCGGACAGTTTTATTATGATCAATTAACTAAAATCAGCCAAGGTTTTTTTTTCGACAAAAACTTTCTTTACTCATAAAATACAACATTTTTCATAATTTTATAGCTTTTTATTTATATGGATTATAATTTGGGACGCACTTAATACACCGAATTTTCAAAACACCGAACTTGTCGTTTGTCGGAATTACGAACGTCTGAAAAAAAAGACCGAGAAAAAAATGCCCCGAAACGCCATTGCTCAGAATAACTTTGTTCCTCCGAACTTTTTAATTTCCGCGATCACGTTTCAACGAATATTCATACCAACGATCGATAAACACGCCGAAAATTCGATTCACTGAAAAATCATGATCCCGATTTAAAAAAATCTCAGATCATCGTTTCTTCGAGAATTTAATTTTCCGAATTTTCGATAGGCCGAAAACTTAAATGTCCGATTCTGATTTTCTCCGATTCTCCAATCAACCGTTTATTCATTTTAACGAACCGTCATTTAACAGAATTTACATTTGCCAATTTTGCAAGTGTCCGATTCATTATAGCTCCGATTAATTAAAAATCCGATGTATCGAAACAACGAAAGTTCAATACTTCGAACTCTTAAAACAGTTAAAATTCACGTTACCAACTAACCATAATTGCGAACGTTCATTGCATCGATTTCTCAAAACCTCAATCCGCCACTTCCCCTATTCGTCACGTTCCGGATTCACCAACACTCCACTGCCTCAAAATACAGAAAGCTCAAAACACGGAATCCCCAAAACACCGAAAATCTATTGGTCCGCCGCGTATGTGCATTACGAGCCCCCCCTACCCCCCCCCTGCCCTCCTACCCTACTTAATGCTTTCGTAACTTAATGCTTAAGGCTTTATAAGATATTGAAATACTGATACAATGAAACAGTGATGAAACAATGAAATAACTTAATGCCAAAGGCTTTCGGAGACTTGAAGATTCCGTGTTTTGAGCTTTCGGTACTTTGAGGTGGCGGAGTGTTGGTGAATCCGGACCGTGACGAATAGGGGGAGTGGCGGTTCGAGGTTTTGAGAAATCGATAATATGAACGCTCCCAAGTGAAAAAAACATACATGTAACATGCATGTGATACGTATGTAAGCCATATGTGTGCCATACATTCAACATACATACAGCATTCGTGATCCATACATGCTGCATGTATGTGCAAATATACATGTCACATGCATGTCCCATGAGGCATACATGCGACATACATGTGAATTCTCAGTATCCGGCATACATGCTACATATATTCTACATACGTTTCACATGTACTCATGTTCACATACAGGTCGCATACGTGTCACACGTATGCTTCAGTGAATTTCGGATCAACATCGTATGTCATACATGTGGCAAAAATTACGAGTGACATACATTGTGCATGCATGTTGCATGGATGCTACGCATGTATGTAGGGTATGCATGTGACATGTATATTTGCACATACGTGCAGCATGTATGGATCACGAATGCTGCATGTATGTTGAATGTATGGCACACATATGGCTTGCATACGTGTTACATGAATGTTACATGTATGTTCTTTTTTACCGGGTCGTAGTTACGGTTAGTCGGTAATGTGAATATTCGCTGTTTTAAGAGTTCGAAGTACTGAACTTTCGTTGTTTCGATACTTCGGATTTTTAATTAATCGGAACTATGATGAATCGGACACTTGCGAAATTGGCAAACGTGAATTCTGTTAAATGACGCTTCGGTAAAATGAATAAACCGTTGATTGGAGAATTGGAGAAAATCTGAGTTTCTCCAATTCTCTAATCGGTCATTTATGTTTCCGGCGTATCAAAAATTCAAAAATTAAAATGATGAAAAAGAAAAAAGATTCTGATGAAAAGATTCAGAAAAAAGATTTAGATTTTGTTGAATAAGGATTATGAATTTTCAGTGAATCGAAATTTGGGCGTGTTTATTGATCGGTGGTATGAATATTCGTTGAAATGTGATCGCGGCAATTAAAAATTTCCGAGGAACAAGTTTCTGAGAAAAAAATGTTCTGAATCTCCATTCGGAGCTTTTTTTTCTCGGTCTTTTTCTTTTTCAGAAATTTGTAATTCCGACAAATGATAAGTTCGGTACTTTGAAAATTCGGTGAAATAAGTATGTCCCAATAATTTATAAATAAATTAATTATTACGATGAATTTATTTTTATAATTAATTTATTTCTTAGTTCATGTATTACATGAATAAATCTTTTTTGATGACTTTGAGTGACTTTCCCTATTACCGATTCAAATTTTAAACATAATACGCGGGTGCGCGACTGTAAGCCAGTGTCTGTAAAAAGAAATACCTATCTCGTATATAGGTTAGGGTGGTTGTTAAATCGGCTTTGGTGGAGTTTTGACCGTGCCTCCCCCTAAAGTGGTTCAAAATAATTGAAAAACATTACATAATTTTTTTCAGATTTTTAAAACAATAACCCGTGCCTGCAGAGCCGTCGTTTTTCCCTTTTAAATAACATTAGAATTCGTCTTTAAAACGGTATTTATTTTTTTTCAACCACCCCATGCACTGGAAAAAAAAGTTTGACATTGCAATTTATAGTCAACGAATATAAGAATCTACAAAAAAAATTTCAGACCTCTACATGAATTTCTGCTGCATAGAAAACGAAAAATAAGTCAAAATAATGAATTTTCTCGTATAACATATTTTTTTCATCAATCAGTTCATAGAATTTTAGTTTCACGGTTCATCCTTGGTAAGTATCATTACAAATTAACTTTGTATGAAATATTTGCGCACTTTCAGTAAACTTTTTAGCCACCCCCCTCCGTCTAACCCCCCCCCCCTTATAATCCTCTCATTAAAAAATTTCAAAATCAAACTATTTCGGATTAGGTTCTTAAAATATTTTTAGTTTATGCGTATCGACGCCTATTTTCGTATCGAAAATCGTATCGAAAATAGGCGTCGAGTACTGTATTGTATTTCCGTATCGACGCGTATTTTCTGCCTATCGAGGCAGAAAAATAAATGCACGATGGAAAAATTTGTTACATAAGCGCAAAAGTTGTAAGCCGAATTGAAGACGAGGAGTGCAATAATCATAATGCAATCAGATTTTTTCGCTGTTTCTTTTCTCAAATTTTCTAATTTACTCTTGCATTATCAATTGAAATATTTGTTTTGTGAGATGCAATAACGATTCTTATTGCTTATAAAAATAAATTACGAGAAAACATTTTCAGAATTATGAAAAAAGATCATATTTTCTCTAACGTTTAGTTACTGCCAATCTTTAGTATTATCCGTATAGTTAAAAATTTTGTTGAAATCGTATCATATCGGTCACTTTAGTGCAATAGACGATTAGTTGATTATACTTATTGGTGAAGCAGGCATTACGTTTCTTTTATAAATGGCGAGACTGAGGCTAAATGATAAAACATGTTATTTAAATATGCGAAATTGTTTATTATCTTACAAAAAGTAAGAGTTGCTGAGCCACAATTTCTTTATAGGTAATCCTCGATATGAAAAGAAATTGGCTATTCAGTTCCATTATTTCCTATGCGTCTAAGGTCCGTTAAAAATTCACTACAAACACGATAAGCTCATCATAACTGTACTCTTGGTAGAATCAGGGAATTTTTTTCGAGCATCTGCAACGACTTGCATCAAATATTGTTTCTGATTTTCATTTTTAGTCAACTTATCGTTGTATTCGCTGATCAAATGAACACCTCTTTCCGCTGCGTCGTTTACAACTCTGAGATGATGAAATCATCATTCTCAGGCCACAAAGATAGGTCAAGTGACAAGAATTCAGAACTTATACCGAAGCGATGAAAAAAGTTCATCGATTGGGATGATATGAAGTCATCAATATTTTTTGTACACCAAAAATCAATGTTTTTTAATTTTATATCTAATTTTTTGATGCAACACTCAGATTCCAATTCTTCACATAGAGCTTTCACCATTTTTTTTTTCATATCGAAGGACACCTCGTTATCAAAGAAGGACATTGCTGCGCATTCTGATGACAAATACCAAATGTGGTTTTTGAATTTCTGTAACGTCACGCGAGATATATCGACATCGATTTCTTTATAAGAACGTAGTTTTTTCAAAAACTCTAAATCATGTTTCGGGGCTTTTGATGCGAATGGAGCACTGAACCACGCTTGAACATACGTCGTGACAACAAACACACATATATCACGTAATGCTAGAATTTCTGCACATTTTAAAGTGATCTGAAAAGACTCGAAGTGATCTGAAAAGACTCGAAAAGAAAAGATCGAGACTGATCTCGAAAAAATATATTTTTAGACAGTAAATAGCTTTTGACATCCATTAAGCATGATGAAACGCGCCTGGAAATTTGAATTTGATCCCGTAAGGTGGAACTATTCCAAAAAATATTAGAGTCAACTCAAGAAACTCTTCGTAATCTTCACGAGGTTGGGCAGTTTTCAAAGTTTTTTGAACAAAAGCACTAACATCATCGCAGTACCGAAGAAGAATTTTTTGAATTTTTTTGTCATTCATACCGCTTTTGTACATTGATTGATCTATTTTTGGCCAAAATTCACGAAATCGTTTGAACAAAGGTACATTAGGGCCAGAAGATGGTAACTGCATTTTCACGTCAAATACTGAACGCAAAATGAGTTCAAATATGTGGTGACGACACGGAAGATACAAAATTTCGCGCTCAAAATTTTGTTCAAGCAATGTAGCAGCACCATTTAAATAGCCTAGGTTTGAGCTGACTGTGTCGCAACACAAAGCTTTGATGGAATCAGATATACCCCAATCTTCGAGGACATCAACAATCGCGTTTGCTTGAGCTAAACCTGTCACCATTTTCCAATTGTGGTATCCCGAGAAGTTTTTCAATTTCACCGCTAGTAATTATAACTGGAAGTCTATCCACAACCGTATGTTCCAACAAATCAGGCAACATTTTCCCATCCCAATGAACTACAGCGGCGTCTAATTTATTATCTTGGAATGTTTTTTTAATGTTAGTTGCTTTTGCCGCACGCAATTTCTCTCGATAATTCTTAATGGAACTTCTGTTTAAGATTAAATTTTTGAGGTCGATGTTCAAACTTTGCGCTACAGCGGCTATCATATCACAGCATCATCATGAGCACAGCATTTCTATCAGTGATTTTACACTTATCTAGAACTGAAACTACATTTTCGTTTATCACGTTGATATTTCCTCGAAATTTCTTTGCTGTTGGTTCAGATCCTTCAACCGGAGAACAATGTCCTGCATCAAGCGAAAGGTTAGAATATTCTCCCAGACTTCTCTGGCTCAAAGACGATGTAAAATTACCATCAGAACTTGATACTAGGCTCAACGACATCACCTGCAATGTCGGAAATAATATAATTGATATGTATTTTCGAAAAATCTGTATATTATCTCGAAATAAATAGTTAATGGGTTCGATCAAGGTATAGTGCTTTGGAAATGAAATGAAATTTTCTGATCATGATAATGAAAAAAATAAATTGTTGTAGAGGAACTTTTTTTCTCTTAGTCAGAGTGGTGTTTGTAAGGCACTATAGTAAATGAATAATATGGTCGTCCTTAAAATTCGACCAAACCCATTTTAAAGACCACCCTAATGAATATTTTTGTTTATTAAAGTGCTTTAGTATTTGAGGAAAAATTTACAATTTTTTATGATTTTAAATGTTCAATACTCGAAATTGATCCTCAATTTTTACATTTGAGTGATAATGATTGCAAATTATTTTTAGACAAACTAACTCAAGATAAATAAAAACATTTATGCACAATAAATTAATTAATTTTATTTCATAAGATAGAAGCAAAAAATAATATTATCGCCCAGATAATCAAATATAGCTAACGTAATCAACTCACTTAATTCGTTCAATTGCATTTCATTTTTCTTGAGTTTGAGGTTGAAATTTTCTTCTTTTTGTTTTCTTTTATCTTCTTCAGCGTCATGTCTACTTTCGATATCTGCGATAAATCCAATTCGTCCCTCCTTCCTCTGATTGATTAAAAAAATTTTTCCCTTTTCGTCAATCATTTCTAACGCGTTACCATGAGCGATGTCGAATAAATTATTTAGAGTAGAAACAAAATTTTTCTCTTTTTCAGGGTTGTGAGCTTGTCCAGCATTCTTTTGGAGTTGACGCCAAAATTGGTACAGTTTTTCCAGTTTTTCAATGCACCGGTCATTTTTTTGGGTTGGAATTCTCGATTGTTCCCAAAAAATAAGCGTTTCTTGGATGGCTAAAGATGCACTTTTGTGAACACTTAGATTCAAATGTTAAATGTTAAAAAATAGCACTCTTAACACTTGACCTCGTGATGGCAATTTATTCCCGTAAATCCACATCACCGATGAGAAATATGTTAAATCATAGAAATGGATTTGAAGACATTTCTCCATCTAAAAAAAATCTTAACTAATCACAAAAATCACAAAAAATTCTTTTTCTTGACACAAGAAAATTATCCACGTCATTCGACATTTTGCAGGGCCCCGTAATTCTCGGAAACATATGGTCCGGTAAATCCAACCTTACCCGTAAGTTTCTCTCACCTCGAGAGAGGCGCTGAGCTCGATATTTCAAATTGGGATACGAAATTCAATGTAAAAATTGCCGCGCTCGATAGTTACCAACACTTGGGATCGCGGCGCGAGCATCGAATCCGTTTAAATTAAAGGGTCAATGGGCTAAATTGGAGTTGCGTGACTTCATTGTACATTTGGAAAAAAAACGCCTCACTCAGCCTCAAATTCTCGGAGAGTCCGCGTGAGTGCGCCACGGTGCTGAATTTCGGTAACACAGCGTTCCCATTAACTCCTCATTAACTTAACAGCTCACGAATTTTGAAAAAAGTTTGCATAAAGTAATTCAATTATTTTCTTCCGAAAAATTCCAGCGTAATTATTAAAACGTTTCATCATTTAATAATATCAATCAACTTATGAAATTCCATTAGCTGAATTTATAGAATTTTCTGAAAAGATACTTATATGTAACAAATTTTTCTATCGTGCATTTATTTTTCTGCCTATCAACGTATAAACTAAAAATATTTTAAGAACCTAATCCGAAATAGTTTGATTTTGAAATTATTTAATGAGGGGCTCATAAGGGGGGGGGGGTTAGACGAGGGGGTAGCTAAAAATTTTACTGAAAGTGCGTAAATATTTCATACAAAGTTAATTTGTAATGATAATTACCAAGGATGAACCGTAAAACTAAAATTCTATGAACTGATTGATGAAAAACATATGTTATACGAGAAAATTCATTATTTTGACCTATTTTTCGTTTTGTATGCAACAGATAACATACAAGGAATTCACGTAGAGGTCTGAAATTTTTTCGTATCTCCTTATATTCGTTGACTATAAATTGCAATGTCAAACTTTTTTTTCCAGTACATGGGGTGGTTGAAAAAAAAAAATTCCGTTTTGAAGACGAATTCCCATGTTATTTAAATGGGAAAAACGACGGCTCTACAGGCACGGGTTCATATTGTTTTAAAAATCTAAAAAAAATTAGGTAATGTTTTTCAATTATTTTGAACCTTTTTAGGGGACGACACGATCAAAATTCCACCAAAGCCATTTTAACGACCACCCTAATATAGGTACACAAAAGTCAAATCATGCAGCAACTATGGCAAATCTTACTCTGGTTTTTTCCCATAGGGGATTGCTACTATTTGGGAGGGATTGCTACTATTTGGGAGGGATTGCTACTATTTGGGAATCCAAAAAATCACCTTTTCATTCATTTGTGACAAAGCTTTTTGAGTTCCATCAACATTTGCTCCAGCATTTCTACCAGACACCTGTATATTTTTTAATAAAAAGCAAGAGAAATTAGTGAACAAGCTTGGAATAATGAAAAATATTAGTATATTACATTACTATGACAGTAAAATCATTTTTCACGAGTGTGAGGGTTGCCGAGGACCATAAGCCGAAGACCATAATCACACGAGTGGAAATATAATTTTACGTCCGAGTAATGTATGATTTTTTACAGTAAGAGTATGGTAATAGCGTATTCGTATCGTGAAACGTATTACGAAGCTATAACTGTACTAGTACTGTAAATACTACTTGCTACTACGAATGCTGTTTACTTCTTCAATTCCTTTAGAAGACGCTTTTTGCGAACCTTGAACTCTTCCGTTTCCAGCAGCAACCTACCAAAGTTAAATGACAAAAATTGCAGAAATTTTATTTATAATGAGATATTCGTTTTTGAATAAAAATGTTCATACTTTTTCGCCCATTTGTACATTCGTATCTTGTGAAACTTTTAAAACTCCAACCCGGTCATCGATTAATGCCTAAAATTCATGAAAATTATTTATCCATAAACAATTTTAAGAATAAATAATATATCTTTTAACAAATCCATCAGAATTGATGAACTTCAAAATTAGTTGGCTCACCCTTTCTTTGGTCCTAGCATCAATTTTTTGAGATGCTCTTGCATTCTTGACGACAATCTGTCAATTAAAATTTATTGGCTGATAGATGAAAGTTTATTTTGATTTGTAAGGAGTAACTTATATTAAGAAGCGTATGTTTTTGTTTCTGGTGTACAAACGGATTATCGTTAATTTTTTATATTAGATAAAAAAATATCGCGAAAAGAAAAGTTTTCAAAATAATCAATGTATCTTTAGATTATATAAAAATCTCCCGAAGTAATAATTGAGACTTTTTAAATGACTTTTTAAATATTATTATTAGACTTTTTAAATATTATCATGTTTGTCACAACTGCGCTAACATTAAACGAACTGAATTATCGCGGTGAATATGTTAATATGTTAACAAGTTGAATATGTTAATAAGGAACCGGAGTTATACATGGAAGCAAGCTAATGATTAATGTATCTCACATTCTCGCTCGCTTTCGATTCTGCTTTGTCCAAGATTCGAGCTATTTTTCCTGATGGCATGGATTCCAACTGGAAGATATTTGGAATATTCGATATTGGATGATTTTGTTTGCCATTGATACATAAATTATTTTAAATAATTCCTTACTCTATCGTTCAAAATGGACCTTGCTTGTTGTGAACCTGATGCTTTTCCGTTTTTATTTTCAACCTGAAAACAAAAAACCTTGAAATCATCAATTCACCGAACTATATTTATCTGAAGTATCTTCAATGTTTTTGAAATTGTCTTCACTTACCATTTTTAATATTTATGATCGCTATTTTTGTGTCTGTGAGCAAAAAGTCGATTTTGGCGAAGGGGAGACTTCATCTCGCTTTTAAGGTCTCGTCCTCGTCAAAATCGATTTTATCAATCAATTTTATATTTATCGTGGAGTAGAGCCTTCAACGTGAAAAATTATGTTCGCACCTGTAATTGTCGATTCAGGCTTATGCGATTTGACAGCTCAGCTTCGCTTTGCTTCAAAAATCTCGCTTTCGCCAAAATCGACTCAGTGCTCCCAGGCACGAAAATGGCTATCCGTAATATTTTTCGAGTATTTATCAGACCATTTAGCGAATAGCTGTCTATATATACATATGTCGACGCAAATTTCAAAAAGTCGACATTTTTCAGATACATCAGATACAAACTAGGACAATTGTAAAATATTTCACTCTTTTGAAATCCGTAAAATAAATATAATGTCAGTATTTAGTCAATTATAAGACAACTTTTATCTAACGTTTTATTGGATTTTGTAAATAATAGGGGGCGTGGACCCTAGGGTCGATTACCTTTGTAACTTTGATCCTTATGAGAAATCCTCATTAAATTTTTGATCCTCATAAGGTGATCTTATACATATGCGCGCAAGAAGGATATACATCGCAATCAGTGTTTAAAGCGACGAACGACTGTGTTTTTAAAACACAATCGTCCTGGCTTCTTCCGATCCAACCTTTCGTCGTTCTAAACGACTAGATCGTGGCGTGAAACGACAACTCTCGTGACTACAAACGATGATTAAGTATTGTAGTTGGGGACCACCATATGATCGTCGTTTCAAACAGCATTTTTTCTCTCTGAGTAAGAATTTGCAAAATCCTTGTAAAATTTTTGATCCTAATGAGGTTATTTTATATAACGCTAATAAGGAATGTATAGCATGAATGTATAGCAAAAGTATACAATTATATTTTATGAAGGTATAACCGTTGAAAATATCCTACGCTATAAAATGTACAAGTTGCAGAAATTTTATAAAATGCAAAATATTTTTTGCAAACTTATCTCTCAACTGTAAATAGCATCGACATTTTCTTCAAAATTGTAATTTTTGTCAAATTGATGCCTAGTTTTCAAACAGATATTTTTAATCCATAAAATCATAAAATTTCATTAATTATGATAGTTTACACTCAAAAAATATCCTTAATTATATTCAACGTCGGTAAAGTAACTAGACTATTGACCGGTATTCCGCAACAGCATGTTGCGAAGGCGCAACACCATGTTGCAAGTTTCTCGTGAGGGCAGGATGATGTTTTTAGAAGAAATTGAAGATTGGAAAAGCACGTCAAAACTGCGAATAAAAGAATGAAAGAACTTACAATTAGTCACGACACAAATATGAATGTTTTATCTCCGGTAGGTAGACCTTTCTACTGACTGTTTACATCTGAAAATGTATTTTACATTTTTTATGTTAATAATAATAGCCTTTGCGAAAAAATATTACAGAACATTACAGATAATCACCGAACATTACATGATGTTCTGCAGGTCAGTAGTTTTACGTAGTGTTCTATAATGTTCGGTCGTGGTTCAGCGAGTTGTTCGTAGTGGTTCGTGATGTTCAGTCGTGGTTTGCTAAGTGGTTCGCAGTGTTTCGTTATGTTTGGTCGTGGTTTCCTAAGTGGTTCGCGGTGGTTGGTGATCCCGTATGTTGAGTGGTTTATAGAGTTCGTAATTTTCGGTCATGATTCCTTATAGGTGGTTCGCTTGGCTCGTGATTTTAAGTCGTGGTTCGCTATTCCATACTACAGTGGATTTACAAATCGTTTGTATTGTAAAATAAATTATGATAGATATCGAAAATAAAATAACAAATGGCGAAGGTAATAGATTGCTGCATAGCACATTGTGATAAAGAAATAGGAAATATCTAATACTAAATGAAAGGAAATCAATACCAAAACGGATAAGAAACAATTGATAATGAGTATTGAATATACATCATAGACCCTAGTAATTATGATTCGTATAAAAATCTCATACAAATTTTCGTAAGATCGACCGCATAAAAATTTCATTAGAAAAACTTTTATCATTATGCGAACTTTATACAAAAATTTTCTTTATACATTTTTTTTTGTCCTAAGAAAGACAAAAATTGTACTTATTAAAAATATTTGTCCGTAAAAAAAAATTCACGCGTAAAACGAATAATTTTTTTGCCAACCATTGAAAAATGATAATAATCTAGTGGATTTCGAAAAAATAATTGTATACTGCAATAAATAATCTGCACAATAACTTTTCATTATTAAAATATATGAAAGCTGTAAACTTAGTTATAAAAAATTGATTCATAACCTCAAAAAATATTTTTGACGTAACCATTCTTAAGTATCTATCTACCCTTCTGTCTTGATAATTTACTGATTATGATAATTTTTAGAGTTAATACTCATGAAATTATTATTTAAATAGTCATCACTCGCATATTTTTCATATTGATATAAATAAAATTATTTTGTTTCAACAATTAAATTTAACTTACCTATGCTAAAATATATTTTTGCAATACACAAATGCCTTCATGGTTTTTTAAAGCCGTCTTTTGCATATTTTACACCAATAGTATTGATACTATTATAAATTTATTTTTCTTTAATTTATTTCAATTTATTACAACAAAATATTACAAATAGTATATTTCACAACAAGTTGAGGATCGGGAGTTTTACCATAGACGTCAAGTTGGCGGCGCAGAGCTATATGGGTTAAGGTGGAAAATTGTAGGCAAGCCGCGGGCTTGCCTACAGTTTTCCACGACTTTCAGTTGTTTCATTTTCTTCACTCAATTTCATTTCCTTCACTCATATGAGTGAAGAAAATGAAATCGAGTGGAGTAAATGAAGCAACCTGAAACCGCTCAGTTACGCTATCTTTGGCAGACGTGGAAAATCGATTTTTCGATGCTCGAGTTGTGAAAAATTTCTTTCCGCAAGATATATGTCATTTTCATAGTTTTTTAGGTTTTCGAGTAACAATTTTATATCGTTTTTATAAAATTCGTTTATTTCTGCAATTTATTTTAACAACTTATTGCAAAATTAACAACTAAAAATTAACAACAAACTAACAACTAAATTAACAACTTATTGCAAAATTTTACTAGCGAAGTATGTTCAAGATTTGTTATCACAATTTCTACCTAAGCCACAAAGTTACATTAATGATAGTCTCAATTTAAAAGAGAAGATTCAAAATCTAGAATTA
>JAPYZL010062854.1:0-11552 GCA_030522825.1 Platygaster orseoliae | reverse complement strand
CCCACGGTTTCACGTCAACAGTCAGGTAATTCATCATTTCTCTAACTCTCAGCAGGGGTCCGAAATTACATATTCCTTGCGGGAGTTGAATAAAATGACATTATTCAACGCCGTGTGGTAAAGGCCACTTTTCCACACGCTCGGGCGATGCAAAACTGGCATTTCCACACATTGTTGAATAAAATACAGTCCTTGAATAGTGTGGAATTATTTTTTTGGCTTAAAAAAGAATATTTGAACGTCGATATGCAATTTGTTTAAAAACTGGTCAACGTTCTTTGTATCTAAATAACTCCATTTTCAATTCATCCCGCATTTTCGTTTTTCTAATGACTTTCATAGCACAGTTTTACTATACCAATAAACTGTCAGATACTAAAACATTTTCTTAATATTTCTCTGTGACTCCAACAAGTGCATTATATCATTTCCCGGTACGTGATCGATGAACTCGAGTATTTCCTGCAATATTTCCATCGTTGACAATTTTTCTTTCCGAAGAGATCCCGTACGACGATGATTTAATTTACCATCGAAAACTTGTATTCTCGATTTTCACGCAATTTCCTGCTTGGGATTCTTGAGTTTGGATTGAACCGGAAACTTGTTCAACTTTAGAAATACGAGAGGCACGATTCAAATCAAAAACACTAAAATAAAAGAGTATTCGGGAAGAAAAATACTGCATACCAAAAATTTTCCAGTTATTCGTATTTTTCGTTTTATTGAGACGTTATGTTTCTAATTACTTATTTTTCGTATCTAAAGTATAGTAACTTTCTTTTTCAAAGTTACGTTTTTTATGTAATCAGAGAAATTCTGTAATATTTTTAAATGTAATTTTTACTCTGCGCGATATTTTGAAATTGCTATTTTTCGCATACAATTGGGATATTTTACACTGATTTTCAGTGTTTGAATTTATTTCCGCAGAGTTAGTAAATTTTTCATAATGTTTATTTTCAACTATGGTTCACGACTATTTTAGATCATGCAAAAAAAAACAAGAAAGAAAATATAATCAGTAAAAACGATCATTAATTGTTTAGAATGCACAGTTATCGCAGATCCAGTAAAAAGTTAGAAACTATGACATATTTTTACTTTTTTTTTCATTTTATTAACATTATTAAGACTTAATCTTTGTGGTACATTTTTTTACATGACAGTAATATTATTTTGAATCGTTTTTTGTGAAAGTTACTTTTTTTTTCTCTAAGTACTTCTTCTGTGAAATAAGGCAAAATTCGTATAGTTATAATTTATGAATTTTGTTTTAACTCTTTACAATATTTTTAAAATTGTATGTTTTTTAGAGAACTTGATGAATATAAACTGTATTTTCAATTTTTTCAATTTCTTCTTTCATATGTACTTCGAAAATTTTTCGCATTGTTAATTTGTTTCTGAATTTCATATTAACTTTATCTCATGAAAGAAAAAAAAGACAAGAGTATTTTAAGTAGAAATTTCTTTAAATTTAAGAAAATATTAAAAAAAGATCATCACTCCAAAAGTCTTTATTTTCAGTGACGAAAAAGTTCTCATTTATTTACAAACCAAGCGTTAGGGGTGTTAACGTTTCATTTTGAAATTTTTTCGTCAGGTGAGAAAATTATTATTTTTGAATAATACATTTTTCTAAAAATTTTGTCAGGTTTGTAAAATAAAATAAGACATCGATTTATTCCTATGAGTTCTCGGTAAAATTGCAATCTTTTTGAATAATATTTTTAAAAATTGGTGTACAATTTTTCGAAATTTTTGACTCTACAGTTCTACAAAAACGGAAAAAATTTCCTTTCATAAAGTATTCATGAGACTTTTTTTATCAGACAGGATTTTTTATAAGTTCTGTAAAATCGTTTTGTAGTTTTTACGGCATAGGACAAAAGAACATTTTTCTATGAAAAATAAGAAAAAAATATTCAAATGTCAGAAACATTATTTGCAACAAAAATTAAAAAAAAACCAACTTGATAAAGTAGCAATACGTATTATTTTTTTAGAATTTACTTCAAAAATTACTCGTAATTATCGTAAAATATAGTAATGAACATAAGTATATGGTCCGAATTTTTCTAGAAAGTAACTGTAACTGTAACTGTGACATATTATTTTTAAAAAAGTAATGTGTCTAGAAAACTTAGTCGAGTAATTTTCCAAAGTCTGGAAATCATTATTTTCTTCGATCGTTCCAAATGGGGAAAAAATGTATCTTACGATATAATTTTTATCACTGTTCTTTTACTGCCCGCAAATGGCCAAATATCAAACTTGTCGCTAAATGAGGTTTCGTTCTAAATATACTTTCATCGTATAATTCATTTTGTTTCAACTTCTACAATGAGCATTTACTGTGCTCTGACGATAAGGGTTACATAAGTAAATAATTAACTTTCAAGGTGGCATGAAGATTGTTTGATTTGAGAACATAAGAAGTTCGTAAATATGAAAAATAATTCCATAACTATTTGCCACATCACACTTCACAGCCCTCATAGTATGATATACGAAAACAGTTTTTGTAACTCGTAATGACATTTCCGCTTCCCACATGCCCTCTGCTAACTAATTCCCAACTTTTTCCATAAAAGTCTAGCTCGTATGACAAAACATTCATGAAGGGCTTAATCCAGAAATATTTCGTTTGAAGAAAACATATTTCAGTGCCACCCCTTTTTTTGCACATCCTCGAAGAAATTCGGAAATGAAAATGTTTTGAAAAAGTTTCGATTATTTATAAATTTACATAGTACACCTAGATATAGTGAAACTGGTGTCTATGTATTTGTGTTCGACTTCCTTTTATGTAAATTCTAACAAATAAACACGTCGAAAAATTTTTCAAGTAAAATATCAATTAATAATATTGTATAGAAAGTACGAACATTTATTTCCGAATCCTACTTTTTATATTTTTTAGCTTTTTTGGTGAATTTTTTCGAATAGAGTACGTTTTATAGATTAGGAACACGTTTGAAGATTATCAAAGGTACGAATTTTTTAATACTTATGAATGTATGTGATCAGTTTGAATTGAGAAACAAAAATTCATGAATTACTAGAATTTCGAAACAAATCTTAGAAGTTTTAATTATTATTTTTTGAAAAATTCATACAAATTAAACAATGAATCATAAAATTATATATTTTCAAAAGGGCACCAAAAATTCCCTGCGATGCAAAATTTCATGACCCCCACGTATTTATAAAGATTACTGGAAATCTCTCGAAAATTGATTAAGAATTTGAGGTTTTCCATTAAATTAAAAAAATTTTTTATGAATTCGTTCTCAAAATCACCAAAAAAGAATCATTAGTATCATATCTCTTTTTTCTTATCTTTTACGCGGTTCTACCTTTTTGAATATATTTCAAAGCTTTTAAAGCTTTGAAGGTTTTTACAAATTTTCTTAGAATTCCTCAACATTTTTTCTGATTTCTGGAAACTTTAAAAAATATCGTTGAATACATTCAAATTTATGCTAATTAAACTAAGTTTTCGGAAATTTTGTTAAATCAACGACAAAATACAAACGAAAATATTGTGAATTCTCGTATTCTTTTTGAAAATAAGTAATGTTTTACACAATGTAAAAGTTTCAGATGTTAATACACAAAAAAGGATAAAATAACTATAACCTAATTTTATATTGAGGATTACAATAAACAATTTGACTAAAACTGAAAATAATATTGTGAATATGATATAAAATAATAAAAATCTTTGTTGCATGACACTATTTTAGATTGGTAACCCTAGAAGTAAAGAGTGGATGTTCACTATTTCGGACCAAACGACATTTTCTGTATTCGTTTTGAATTATCACGTAATACATTACTATTTCATCACAATTAGTCAACGAAAAAAAGAAATATCTTTCAAAATTCATAAATTTGATTATTATTCAAAAATTTGGATACTGAAACAAAATTCAGTTCCGAAATCGAAGGTTGGATAATAAATTAAATACATAATTATTTTTCGAAGTGCATATTCTTGGATTTGGATAAACGTCTATGGATCTTATGACTGACATAGGAAATACCCAAAAAATGCACATATAATTTTGTATTTTTTCTATTCTTTATTCTCGACTCCAATGTTTGAATGAAAAAACTGAAATATAAATATCACTACAAAAAAAGTCAGTTTTGTACTGAATACAATAAAAAAACCGCAGAAAAAAAAATATAAAAATATGATTCAGATATCTGTCGATGGAAAAACTTGAATTTTGAGAATAAAAGACATGTTTGTAGAACTTAAATTGATAACTGATTACTGCGGAAGTCGGTATAAAATTTGCATATTCCGAAATTGAAGGAGATTAAATTTAGATAGATGATGAAAAAACGGAATTTTAATGGCGGTAATAAATAACTTCTATTGACATAAAATCTAGATCGTTCTTGGAAATTATTTTTAACCGGTCGTTGTAAAAAGTTAACATGAGAGTCGAAATTATTAGAAATTGTGAAAATCATACAAAGAAATTTAGAATTCAAGCCGATCAAATTCGAAAACCAAATTTAGAATCAGTACAGTAATTTTTATTCAAATAGTAAGAAAATAGGATTCTTGTTCAAGTTGCAAACTCGTGGCTTTAGATGAAAAGGTTCTAATATCCAAATATTGTAAGCATAAGCTGTTTTAAACATTTAACTTCCAGAGGTAAAAATAAATCTCAAAAAACGTACCTAAATATTCCAAAACTTTTCAAGATAGGTTTTAAAATTCTGGAATCTGTAAGACCTAAGAGCAAGAAATTTCACACTATTTGTTAATGAAAATGAAAATGAAAATAAGCTATCCTACTGAATTAGAGATGTTCAAAAGTTGGGTCAGAAAACTAGAAAAATATTCATTTTCAACATTTATAAACAAAAAAAAATTAACTCCCTAACATAAAAACTTGAAGAATACTTCGAATTCTAAAAGGAATCTTGGAACTCGGCAAAAGCGTAAGAAACTAGAATTTTTAAGGAGTTGATAATGAAGTTACTCTAAAAGCATTTCCTTGATCACACCTTTCAACCCCCCCCCCCATTTTTCGCGAATTCCCATAAAAAGGCTTCTATATAAGTTTCACATTGAATGCATTCAAATCTTTTTCGTCTTCATAAAATTAGAATATTGCATACTCATGGCTTCACAGTCGAAGGTTTTAATGTCTAAATATTGCTAATATTAGCCAATTCTGATATTTGATTTTCATTGATAAAAAAATTCCCTATACGTCATTTTTCGAAACAATTTGAAGCTAGATTGTAAAAATGTATAATCTGTAAGATTAAAAGCAAAGAACATCATTATATTTAATTATAAAAACGAAAATTTTAACGAAATATCATGCTAAACTTTGACAACTTAAAGTTAAAAAACCTAGAAAAACATTCGATTCAAACATTAAAAAGGAAAAAATTCTACAAATTTCCAAAAAATATAGGAACTTGGTAAAAGTACAGGGACTCAAAATTTTTACAAACTCAATAATAAAAACACTCCATCGACAATTTCTTTAGTAAACTTTCCACCCTGACATTTTTCAAATACAAATTAATGAAAAATTACTGAAAAGGCCAATTTTTGTTCATAAAAAATTTTGGAGACTAACAAAAATCGAAGTCCACCAAAAAAAATATATGTAACCATAATTAAAATAATTGTAGAAACGGAAATGAAAAGAATTTCAGAAATCCAAAAATGTCATCAGAAATTAAATCGATTGATGGGAAGTAAAAAAAAACTAAAAACGATTAATTAAATGAAATAAGAACTCAAAAAATACTACGTATCTGGTAGAAGTATAGGTAACTAAAATATTGATAAATTCAACAATAAAAACACTCTATTGACATTTTTCTGAATAAACTTCGCACGCTCACATTTTTTCAAATATAAATAAAAAAGCCACCGTACAAGTATCACACTCAATGCATTGAAATCCTTCTCGGAAACGTGTTAAAAATGCAATAGAGAGAACGACATCGTGACGCGCGTTTCATATACAAGAAAAAGTGATTTCGCTTCGCGAAGAGTTGAAAAATGTGACGAAGCCTTACCGGAACTCTCGGGATCCAGCGGTCCAGGGAATCGGCGGAAAATTTGTCCAACTTGCGCACAGTTGAACCGGGAAAATTTTCGCACTGCAGGAAATGAGAATTTTTCCTGGTTCCGTGATTGGAAAAATGAAGACGAGAATTGCGAAGTTTGGGACTCGCGATCCACGTCGTGGAACGTGTAACCGGCTTGTGACGTGGGTGGCTCGCGAAGAGCGCTTTTATAGCCGCCCGCCTCGCTTTTACCCTGCGACGAATCCTGTACAACGCGCTATCGTTTCGCGTGTAATCACGATCATTCTTACTAATCTAGTGCGAACTTACTACACCAGTAACGTCACAAGAAAAGCACTGTAATGAGTTTCAAGAAACATGTGAAAAATTTTTCTTGCCCTTTAAATCAATCGATTGAAAACTGTAAGTATTGATGGGAAGTGAATTTTTGTATCAACTCTTTCAGTTTGAATTAGTAAAATTTTTACTAATTCAATTAGTAGGTTAGTGATTCACCATCGAATTAGTGGAATTTCACGAGTTAGCTAAAGAAATAGTCAAATTCTACTACATGAATAAGTGACTTGTAAGTTTACCTTCCAATTAGTGAATTTTAAACTAATGTGATTGATGACACTTTCACTTACCACATTAGTAGTTTCAAATTCTACTATTCAATTAGTTGAATTTTCGAAGTGACTAATGGATCAATAGATTCTTACTATTTCAAAAATTAATTTAATGGTCGACGATCGAATAAGTAAAATTCAATATATATGTGACCGAATACTTAGTGAATATTCTATATATGAAATAAAGTAATTTTTTCTTTTACTTATTCAACAAATTTAAATAGTATACTAATAACAAATTATGAAGTAAACACATTCCAAGTTGCTTTTATTAAGATTATATTCCATTTTCCGTGTTTGTAAATTTCACTTTTTAAATTACCCGCGCTTAATTCTGGCGGAATTTCTATTAAAGTTTGAAATTAGTAATTCATTCATTTCTTTAGTCATTACTTACTAATTCAATTAGTTGGCTAAAATCACTATTTCAATTAGTGTAATTCCACTAATAATTAGTAATTTTCTGCTAATTTAAATCGAGAGAGAACATATAATTACATATATATGTATCTACTATTATATGAGGGGCTGAATGTAAAGAGGAAGTAACGCCTACTTAAAATACATTTAAGTTAGTTCCCTTTTGCATTCAGCCCCTCATATTAGCTGATATTTTCTTAACCTTTCGAAAATATTGTATGATATCTCATCAAATAATAAATTGAAGAATTTTTTATTGAAATCGAGAGAATTTGTTAGTTGTGCAGAGTCTCATTCTTCACGGTTAGCTTATATTAATATTATGTTATGCTTCAAGTTGATAAAATGACAGATTTTGAATGAGCATAATGTTACCTAGTACTAAATTGTAACGTATACGTCAATTTTTCTATACTTTTTGAAATTGTACATGTTTTTTACAATTATTTACCCGTAAAAAGTTGTACTTTCTCTACGAGTTTAAAAAAATCATGTTTTTTCACAGGGTGGAAAAAGAGACTATTTCCACTGTTTTATTTCAAGAATGAAAAAATAGTATATTTCGGACCTAGTCCCGATCGCGATGTGGTGTGAACGTAATTTTATCAAATTCTACGCCTAAAGGCCGTCCAAATGTCAAACTTTGAGATGAGAAACGGGTAAAAGTTTTTTTTATATTAGAGGGATGATTATGAAAAACTATAGACAGTGGAAAAAATCAACACTTTTGAAAATTATACATGAAAGAATTTCTCGATTATTCTTATTGTTGTTTAATTTTTCTTTTTTGTTCTTAACAGTTTTGACAATTAAAAAATCGTTTTGATAGTTGTGACGTCCCGAATATTTAAATTTCACGCCTGGCGTTACAATAGTCTGAAAGGGTGTTGATAGTTTTAACAGTTCTACTTTCAATGGCTTCTTTACTTTATTAAACTTTACATCAGCTTCAACAGTTTCGACGTTTTCTACTATACAGTTTTTTAAATTTTGTCAAGATCGAGACTGCTATAATTTTTGAGAACTTGCCAAAATCTAAAACTATCGGAAATGACAAAATTGCGACAAACTTGAAAGCTGTAAAAGTTGTTGAAATTGTTGTAAGATTTCCAAATATGTTGAAGATTCTTTAGATTTTTTAAGTAGACAACCTTTAAAAAATCGTCAAAAATGTCAAAATTTGTGTGAATTTTTATACTGTTGAAACTTTTTCTACTGTAAAATATGAATTCTTGTTATTTGTGCGAGAAACAGCTTTTGTCGTAATAATGGAATGATTGTGATTGTGATTTGCATTTGTATTTTATTTTCGAGCTCAATTAATGAACTTACTGTGAGGCAACCGTTTCACTGAGTTTTATTAATATGTAAATGTAGAAGATTGAACAAATAATTGTTTCATACAAACAATCACTGATAATTCAATAATTTAGTTATTGCAGTTTCAGCGTCTGGTGCAGATAGTAACAATTTTTACCTTTGACTCGAGTGAAAACAGCAATTGGCTAAAATTTACATGTGGACTGAGTTTTTTACAATTTGTTTAAGGCTTCATTTTAATGGCAGGATGCAAGAAAACATTTATTTAACTTTGATGAGCGTGATTTCTTGTGGAAAGTCATTAAATTTAGAAAGGTTAAGTAACTATATACTTAAAACGTTGTTTTTCCAAAGTTACATCATATCTCGGAAGCATTTTTGAAATCATATATCTCATATTATATTCGATCAACATTTTATGGTTTTTCATGAGCAAATGGAACAATTCTTTAGACAGGTAAAAAAAAATTTACAAAAAATAATTTGATGCATATAAATTATAGGTTAAATAAAAATTTCAACATTATTTCTCTAATAATGATGTTTTCATCTATTCAAATTACTGGAAAAAATGTCGATAAGTATATCTGAGTTTCACATTAACTTAAAATTTTATCGCTGTGCGAAGTTGCGAACAAAAATCTCAGGATACTTTTATGAAGATAATAAATATTATAAAAATTTGAATAAACTTGATGAAAATTTAAAAAGTTCTTTCAACCATAAACAATCCTAAAGAGAGATAAGAAGAAATAAGAAAAATGGAGTGCCACTCTACCTTTAAAAATTAAAAAATCGTCATTCCACGTTCTCTCCACCAATTTGCAATATTTTTGTGAATCTTTTTGCACATTTCCTGAACATTAGCAGACAAATGGTGTTTTAGTGCTATTTTTTTTCATGGATACAAAAAACTTTTTGTAGACTGTTTATTGGTTTTGTTTTTTGTGAAGAGAGTGATGGAAGAATTTCGTTAAGTTATGTGAAGAATCGGAACATTTCTCAAAATCATAAAAAAATCACAAGTATTGTCGTGATTTTATAGTCATCCAATAATAATCTGAGTGTTACCCCAAAACTTTTATACCATTCGTGAAAGATTCATGAACAATATCGTCAACGTTATGTTGATAAAAACAAAATTGAAAATTCCACAGCGTGAACACATATTCAAACATTATTTTCGCAATAATTTCCAATACGTTTGTGCTAGAAATCGATATAACCGCAATTGAACTCGGAAATTGGTGATGTTAATTCGTCTTCGCGCGAATCACGG
Organism: Platygaster orseoliae; assembly: GCA_030522825.1. Lineage (NCBI taxonomy): Eukaryota > Metazoa > Arthropoda > Insecta > Hymenoptera > Platygastridae > Platygaster > Platygaster orseoliae. The sequence goes on along the minus strand of JAPYZL010062854.1, from coordinate 1,841 downwards.
TCACGAGTAAAATTGCGCGTGGTATCAACGGGAGTGATAAACGACTCGCCTTTATCCAAAACAAACCGCTCTTTATCCATAATCGATAAAGAGAGATTGGCAATTTTCCATTGTAAAAGCATCCCATCCCAAGAGATTTCATTCAGATCTGATTTGGAAAGACGAAAAATATTCACAGATCATCGCTTTTACGAAAAGCTCTTCGAAAATTCAATAGCGCATCAATCTTTCACGAACCGTTTGTACGAATTTCGCATGAAACTCTATACGTTTTTCCTGCAACTCGAAACTCACAAGCTTTTTTATGACACGTGGAACGAAGTAAAGACTATTTTGCATTCGATGGGGTACGAATATAGTTTTTCTGCAAGGTTTCATTATTTCAGAAAGTTTAGATCTAAATAAAAGCTTACAAAAAGTTTTGTTAATTACCCATATTTTACTCTACATATTATTCTGCTGTAAAGGATATTTTGATGTTTTGTATGGTGGAAGTTACGGATATTCGTGCAAGGGAAGGGGGAAGGAGGAAGATCATAAATATGAAGGAATTAGTAGCCGTAGACAAGCGTGTAGGCAACGAGAGATTTTGAAGGTTCAAGCTCCTCCCGATTTTCGAAGCAAATAATTATAATTTCATCGAAAAAAGAAAAAAAAAATCGTTAAAAATTTTCACTAAGTAATGGGACAGAAGTTACAAAAATGTACCTGCTGAAATCTACAAGATGTGATAAATGGTTCCATGTAAGTTCTCGAGGTTGAACAAAATTCAATTACTCCTAATATAAACAAAAAAATAACCCTAAGAATCTTTGCTGCATAGGAGATTTTTCTTAAACGAAATTCTAAATATATATAGAAAAAACATGAAAATACCACAAAATTACTTAAACTATACAGGGTGTACCAAAATCCACGTATCAAAAAGAAATCCGATATTGTTTTTTGAATTTCAAGTCGAAAGTTCCTTTCCCAATTTTTACAAAACTCAAAATCAAATAAGTTATTCAAGTTTCTTAAATTCATAACCTATTTTGGATTTTTCTCGGTCAAACACGATCAAAAAGTCCAATTTTCAAGTAAAAATGCACTATACAGATTTATACAATCGCGTAATATTTTTTTTTTTAATTTACCGTCGTCGTCTTTAATGGGAAATGGTAAGGAGGCTTTCATATAAGCCTAATTTTATTTAGCGATTGCGAATTATACCCTCCTTGTTCAGGAAGATTTCTTCTACAACGAACCGCCTTTGAGAAAAATTTAATCAAAAAAACATTTCAGTTGTACTAAACGCCGAGGGTTGAAGCAGGAAGGGGGAGGGGAGGAAAGATTCGTATTCTCTTCATTAAGATTATACCGAAGCCTCCTCACCATTTGCCATTAAAGACGACGACGGTAAATTAAAAAATGAAATATTACGCGATTGTAACTTCTACAGTGTGTTTCTACTTTTTTACTTGAAAATTTGACTTTTTGATCGTGTTTGACCGAGTAAAATCTAAAATAGAATAGGAATTTTTGAAAACGATTATTTGTTCCTTGAAGAGCAAACACCGGAGAACAAGACTTTAGAAAAATTTAAGTAGATTATTTATGAAATGAAGAAACTATGAATTTTTCTTTTAAAACTCGTCATTATGGGAGGGGGGTTAGGGATAACTTGAAACAAAAAACACTTTTTTCGCTGATTTTTTACGGAGGTACAGCTCAAACAAATTTATTCGAACTTTTTTTAAATTATAAATCATCATCTAGAAAATATTTTTGAAATTTTTGTAATTAAATATTGAAAAATAAGCCGATGACATAGCGTTTCCCAAAACGTCTTTTTGAAAACA
>JAPYZL010062809.1:0-10184 GCA_030522825.1 Platygaster orseoliae | reverse complement strand
ATTTTGCGAAATTAAGACGCTTTCATTACGGTGCTGAGAAAAAACCCGAAAAAACCCGAAAAATCTATAATACGGATTTTTGGGGATTTTTGCCTTCCGCCAGGGCAACTTTAGAAAATCCCGAAATTCTAAAAATTGAAGAATACTCTCGTAACCAAATCTTAAACATTAAAAATTAAAAAATCCAGAATCCCTTATATTCAGAAAAACTTCTCCCGAAATTTTGTTCTGATCAAAACAACTGCATCGTGTCGAAAACGCGAGTTGGCCCAGTTTTTCGGTTGTACAGCAGAAGTGTGCATTTGGCCTATGACAAGTTTAACAGTGAGTGAATTATGGCGCCCGCGTATTGCCACTCTAAATTCCACGCTTTTTTCTTTTCGCGCTTCCCTTTTTGCCTTTTTTCCTCTCGGCCTCGAGTGATTCGTACGCCTGACTCGACTCGGTCGTTTGTAACGATGCAATATCACAAATCTTGAGCGGGAATCGTAAACGAAACTTTATTATCCCGCGACTTTTTTGCTTTAGTTTTTTCCAACTCGTGTCGATTGTAATTGACGCCGGACACGGTGCGCATAATAAACAAAACACTAAAAACTAGTGAGTCTTTGTTTGGAATGACGACGAATTTCATTCAATAACTTAATAAAGGAGCTTGTACATTATTGTCATCATGATGAAAATTGTCCCAGTAAAGCTATTAACATCATTTAAGTGTATCGAGATTTCGATTCACTCCTTGTGATAATGAAATTTGTTATGGAAGATTTATGTTTTTTAATTTTTTTATTAGAAGACTTCTATTTTATATATGATTTCATGTAAAGTAAATCACAGTAATAGAAAAGTCTATAGTAATTTTACTATCTTGTACAGGAAGTTTTTCACCCATTTCATTATTGCAAATTTTATATATTTTTATGATCTATGGAAAAAATGTTACAAAAAAAAAAAAAATTACAAAAATTACAAAAACTGTGTGACATTCTTAAAAATTTTCAAAATCACTACGTACGATAAAAACAACTTTTTATCGTACGGAGATTATCGATGCTTAGAATTAAATTTATTATAAAATAATATACCAACAGTCTTTATTTTCAAAGACAAATCTCTCAGAATCAAAATTTTTTCAAAATATATTACTGCCGAAGGTTTTGTGGTCGAGATAAACATTTTTGGAAATTAATGAAATAGTGGGATCGTGAAGAGAAAAAATATAAAGGACTTACCGAAGACTATGTACAACGCGATTCCTCCGATGCTCAAGAGTGCAAGGATGATTATGAGTAGAAGGAGGATGGTTCTGGTGCATCCAGTCGCATCAAAGGGATGCGTAAAATGAAGAGTCCAACCGTGACGATGTTTTCGTAGGGTTGCTGGGTGAGGTGGCGGTTCCCCTCTTACGCTACGCCGCAAATTTAGCTTATTCTGCGAAGACGCAGAGTATACTGGTAGAGAATATGCCCTCTGAAACACATGTTTTTACATGCACTTGCATCGCTTGGAAAAATAAAGACAAGAAAAAAGTTGGCTCTCGAAATTGCATAAGTGGAAAGGAAAATGAAATATAGACTATTTCAGAGAAAAATGGAAGGTAATGGAAATCTCAACAAAAAAAAAAAAAACATGGCCAGGGAGTTGATTCAAATTCTCGAATTCAAAGTTTAATGCGTTCTTTAAGTATTTTTTATATATTTTTTGTGTTCATGTAATTTAAAAAACTTTCCGATAATTACAAGTTCCTGAAATTCGATGTTCCAAGGCTCAAAGTTTTTAAGGTATTAAGTATTTTTATATATTTTGAAATAAATTATATTTACCTAGATTTATAGTGTTTTATAGAATACTGGTGTTTTTAGTTATTTTCGTATTTTTAATTATTTAGTACACTTTGTAGGATTTTCGATTACAGGCCATTTCTCCTAATCCGTTTCTCCGACATACCATTTCTCCGACGGGACAATACTCCGAAATCAAAAACTCCGAAACCATTTCTCCGACGACCAATTCTCCGATTCCTTTGTTCGAATGACCATAATTCCGAATATTTTTATTTCCGAATCATGTTACGGAATGATTTTTTCACTAATTAATAGAGGTGTGCGGGATCCCGACTTTTCGGGAATCCCGAGTTCGGGATGCGTCGGGAAATGCCTCGGGACAGGAAATGCTCTTTCCCGACATTTCGAGATTTCCCGACATTTTCGAGATTTCTCTACCATTCCGAAATTTATAGAGTTAAGGATTTATTGAAATAACTTCATTTTTTAGAAATTCTGAATTCTCCACATTCCCAAACTTCTCAGGATTCTCAAAATTTTCGGGGTTCTTGAAATTCTCGTGATTGCCCAAATTTTCCGAACTTTTCGGGGTTTCTTGAATTTTTGGGATTTCCCGACATGTTTGAGATTTTTCTACAATCCCAAAATTTCTATAGTTGAAGATTTATTAGAATTACTAGATTTTTTGGAATTCCTATATTCTCCAGATTCTCTAAAATTTCGGGATTCTTGAAATTCCCGTTATTATTCAAATTTTTTAAACTTTTCAAAAATTTTAGGATTTTTCGGTTTTTTCGGGATTTCCCGACATTTTCGGTTTTTCTCGACATTTTCGGGATTTCCTGACATTTTCGAGATTTCCCGAATAACTCGGGATCCATTCCGACCCCATGTAAAATTTCTCGAAACATCCCGACTCGTGAAATTCTTCATCCCGCACGCCCCTACTAATTAATTTAAAGCTGCTAATGTCTCAACTTAAAAAATAATATTTTTAAAAATCATGTTACGAATCATGTTACTGAATAACTTTTTCACGATTGCGATTCTCTTTCATATTTTCGGAGTTTGTACTTTCGGAGAATTGACCGTCGGGGAAATGGATTCGGAATTTTTAATTTCGGATTTTGGCCCTGTCGGAGAAACGGATTCGGAAAAATGGGTGTAAACCAGGATTTTCTATTATTTGTAAAGATTTCTGTTAATTTTTTTAAAGATGTACTTCTACTAAATTACTGATGATTGAAAAAATTTGTTACTTTGAAATTTGAAGTTTGATAGATTTTCAATGCATTAATAAAATTTCTTTGAAAGCAGTACCCCTATACATTTTTCGTATTTCTATAAAAGTTTTCGTATGTTTAAAGTATTACCATAAATTTTAAGATTCTCTGGTAATATTTTGGATTGATGATTAGATTTTCGGAAAGATGATTTCTATATTGACTTAGATTAGGAGTATTTGATCATCAAATACTCCTAATCTATGTAGATATCACTTATCTGTATCGATATTACTATCTTAATCTGTGTATATAAGGGTGATTCAAAAGAAACTTTTCTTGTAAACAAGCTCAAGAGTTCCGTTTTGGTGTAAAAATACACCAGTCACATTTTCCTATTTTCCATATGAATAACATGGAAAATTTTTTTTGGCATTTTCTAATATTTGTTTCCAACTTATAGTCTGATATATGAAAAATCACTCGTTGTGAGTTCAATTCATCACAAATTTAACTGTTTTTTATGTATAATGGTCTTATCGAAAAAGTTTTCCAAAAATTTTAAGTTGTTTTTTAAATTTGGTTTTTTCAAAAATGTCTATCAATGATTTTCTGCAATAATCAGACAAATTTGAATCTTTGAAAATATGTTTCAGTAAGAACAGTGAAATTAAATTTATTTCTGAAAGAAAATTACGTGAAGTCAAGTATTTCATTTTTTTTTTTTCAATAATCTGAGTTATAAAAGACCTTTTTTGTATAGCATTAAATTCTCTAGAATAATACAATAAAAATCAGAAAGTGCAAAGTCTGATTCTCTGACTGATACACTTTAATTGTGCAATGAATGACATATCATAGGTCAGACAATAAAATCCCCACATGGAGAGAAATTGTTGGTTAAAGCAACCATTAATATAGTAAAATATGAGCCCACCAAAGTTTTGTGTAGTACAACCAAAATTTTAGGCATGATAACCAAATTATTGGTTATTGCAACTTAATGATCAGTCATGAAAATTGAGCATTAGTTGCTATAACAGAAGCTTTGGTTGTAGTACCTAAAACTTTGGTTGGTCCATATTTTACTAAATCAATGGTTGCCGTGCACAATGGGAATATGGAAAGATGTATAAATGATTGATACATCTTGCTGTCACAAACATGAATGACCAAAAAGTGTGCCAATCATTTTCTATCTGGGTCAAACAATCATTGAAGTTCCACTGTTTCGAACAGCTAAATTCCGACTGTTTCAGATTTAAAAAGTTTGGATGTAGTGATCATCACCTCCAATTTTCGTAAAATTAGGGGTTCCGATCCAGGGCAAACGTTGATAAGGTTTCAAAAAGCCGAGTCGATATAATTCCGTTCACCTTGGGATTGAGGTTGAAAAAATTGGCCATTGCCGCGAGAGCGATGTTGTTAATTTGTCCGCATTCCGGGCACGTGTATGGGGATCGCGTGGTATAATGGAAATGCGTAATTGACGGCGCAGTAAACATTTCGCGAGGTCTTTCGAAGAGTTTGGCAGTTTATCAAAGAGCCCGCGATTCATAGAATTTCGCAATAAAAGATTGTAAGTCGTTTCTTCCGCTTAGGCCACCGGGTAATTGATACTAGACGAATGCTTGGTGGTTGCTGCTGACTCGACGTCGGCAGTATATAGTATTCGCGACAAGTACCGTTTTAGCTAGCTCTCGTGCGTGGCCAATAGAAAATAGGCGCGCTAGTAGACATGCCTCAATAAATCTTGCCGTTCAACGAACGAGGCTGCTGCGACTGGGCATGGTGTGCTGCTCGTTAAAAAGCTGTCATGCATTGTTATGCATTGTTAGCCTCGTGGACGGTGAAATTACACTTCACCTTCAAACGACAACACCTCTCTTTCTCTCATCATCATAGTTTGAACATCACACGATATGACGTTTCCGCCCGGTTTGCACGTGGTTTACGCGGACGCTTTTTGAAATAATTGGTATGAATGCCAAATTTTATGGAACTCTTGCACGAAAGACAAATATTTGCTGTAACAGCAAAAAGATGTGCTGCTTCAACACTTGACGAAAAAACTCTGTTAACACGTGTGTTAGATAACTGAAAGAAAATTGACACGTATTTTTTCATTTATTAATTAAAAATCTAGGGTGGGGGGTTTGATGTTAAGATCCATAAACATTTCTATTGTCTATATATATATACGGTGAAGTAACATCATTTTTCTAAAACTTCTGTATCTCCAGCAATTTTCAGTCTTATCAGAAAAAGAAAAAATAAGTGTTCATTTTTTTCAAATTCTTTAGTTTACGTCTAAAGTGAATTTACGATTTTTTTTCGATTCAAGTTCGCTATTGCTATGCAATTAAATTTTATAAATAATGATTATGATCTAGCAAAAAAAATAAGCTACTGCTGCAAATAATCCTACATTTAAAAAAAAATTCATTATCGAAAATCTTGAGCCATTTGAACCTTATTACACGAATTACAAAATTTTTCGTAAAGTTCTAAAAATTTCACAAGATTCTTCTGAATTGATGTTTTTGAAGAAATTTTAAAATAGTTTATAGATAAAAAAGTAATTTTAACGCACTCAACTGACTTTTGATCATTTCAAAGGAGAACATTAAAAGACCACGTCTTTAAAAATGGATTCGAGACGTGCTTCTCTCTGTAGACGCCGCAACTCTCTAACTACTTCCGGTCGACTATTAATAAGCGTTTCTCACTTCCAGTTTGTTGCTTTGGAAGCGCAATTCTTTCTCTTCACTTTATTAAATGATGACAGCATTTTTTAGATTTCCTTATTTTGAAATTTCTCGATCAAATTAACCAAAATATCGAGGAATTTCCCCATTTCAAAACCGTTGATTTAAGTTAAATTTGTAAAAAAATTTTTTGTTCATACTTTGATTAATTTTCGAGGACCGGAAATGTAAAAAATTCCAACATTGCAGAAATAATGGCTACTCTAGTAACCAATGTAGGGAAAAACAATTTTTCTCAAAAAACCATAACTCTTGAACAAAAAATTCGAGTCGATGGAAACTTCACAGAATAAAAGTACCAATTTTATTACCTTCTTCATGTAGAAAAAATTTAAGAAAAAAAATTTTAAGAGTTATTAAAAAATATGTACGTCTAGGAACATCGAAATTCTAATTAGAAAAGGAAATTCGAGAATAGGCAATACAAAAATCCGGAACCGAACAATCCCAATTACTTGTGTGGAAGGGCCGACAAAATGGCGTACAAAAAATCTCTCAGAGCAAGAACATTCTCAGACAGAGTCAAGTGATATAATTCGCTCTGGGACATTGCGCGGAATCGCTCGGTATTCGATGATATTATCCAGCGGTGCGAGGGGGGATTGCACTTCATTGCAAAGGAGCTAGTCACGAGAATGACTACTTTCCGCTCGTGTTTTCACGAACGAGGAACGTTGAAAAAAAAAGGACGGCACACAAGAGCTAGTCTAGCATCGTGACACGTGACCATCAGACGAGTTTCGTGCGAAATGCAACTCTGGAAGGAGAGCGAATAAATTGGCTTCGGTTTTCGTACTGACTGCTTTGTCCTGTCATCGGCTCTTATTTATGCACGCATTTCAAAAGGAATACCATCATTTATCCTTATCGAAAAAACCGCTCTCCAATTCGCTGGGTAAAATCCTCAACCTTCGTGTTTTACCCTCAGTCCAAGTGTATGTCACAGCTATTAAGGGTTAACATACGTTCTATTTTAGGGGGACATGTCCTACTTTTGAGTGGTATGTCCTGTAGTCCTTCGATTTGTACTTTTTACTTCAGTAGAAACAAGTGTAAAAATAGTACAATTTTTTTTAAGGGTTGGAAATCATGGTGAGGGGACACTTTTCCCAAATATTTTTTCTTCTAAAACAAACTTTTCCTATGCTTTTTATTTTTTCCATTGTCCAAAATTTCCCAGATATCATTTTTTCCAGACAATCTAATTTCCAAATAATTTTTTCCCAGACATTTTTTTGGTACGATTTGAACTGAAATTCGAATTTGACAACAAATTTCTTTCATTGAGTTTTTGAGGAAAAAAATCTTTTGGGACAATCTTTTTTTTTTGCAAGAAATCAAATAAAATAAAAAGGCATCAATTCAAAGTTATGTCTTTATTATAAACTGCAACTTATAACTGTATATGTTAAAAAAAATAATTTTTTACACAGCAAGTTAGAACTGATATTTTACTTGAATAAATTAAAATCATTCGAGTGAGAGAAAACCAGACTTTCTGTCAGCGAGCTCACGCGAGAAATTTCGTCGTAATTGTTGTAATTATCATATAATTCATGTTATTATTAAATCATGCGAAAACAGTAATAAGGCGTGATGAACACCATTGACAGTTTGTAACTGTTAAAGCAACTGACAAGTTAATAACAGTTTTGACACTTTAGACAGTTTCAAACAGTAAGCAACATAAAAATAGACTTGTAGACTCAATATGAAACATGACAACCCAACTTTGATCAATCCTGTTTTTACAATTTTATCCTTCCAAGTTAAAAAGTCGCGTCAAAAAAGAAGCAGTAGAAACCGAATTTCATGGAAAAGAGTGTCAAGAGGCGAGTCTTTTGATCTAAATAAAGTGCAAGAGGCAAACTGTGTTGTGTAATTATACTTGCAATGAGACAGACTCGTTCAGGATTTGCCGAAAAATGGAGTGAAAAGTCGAGCGACACGCCGGCGATGAGGTTACTTAAAAATAGTACGTACATACATCCTGCGGAGAACTACTCTCTCAATCTGATATATGAAAGTCAATTCTATGTACATGATGTTTCAAACGTTTATGAAATAAAGAAAAATGAAAAAAACAATCATTTTTCTGTTTTTACCTAAGATTAAGGTGAACAAAAGTTAGTAACATTTTATAATATTTGTTAACTATTAATTGAACCACTGAACGTTTGGAATTTCAGGTACATTAAATTCTGATTATTTCGCAAATTTCCGATTATTTCAAAAATATATATATATAAAAAAAAAGAAAAATATAAAGTTTGACAAATATTGCTATGCACTAAATTAAATTGATATTTCCTTTTATAACCAATCATGGTTGGGAGGGCGGAGGGGGGGGGGCAGAATTTAGTCAAATATTATATTATATTTCTTGTATGGAAGTAACTAAATATAATAAACATAAAATTCAAAATAAATACAAAATATTAATAAACCCTAGAAGTATATTTTATGAATCAAATAATAATCGATAATTAATATTGTCTATGGTAAATTATATTTATTATAAAAAAAATATTTTTCATATTTCTCATCTTTTTCTAAAAAATATCTCGTAATACATGCACTGAAAAACCAATTTGGTTTATTTAAATAAACTGTCAGGTCTACAAACAATTTTTTTTTACTGTAAAATATTTTTAGTTCGGACAAACACATTCAAGTTAGTAAATACGTAAAATTTTTTTGACTAAAACAAAATATGTTAGATTCTAGTAAAGTTTGTTTGAACTGAAAATTTATTATAATAAACCAAATAAGTGTTTTATAATATTGTTTAAAATAATATTAGTTTTTAAAAATATTTCTAGTTCAAACCAACAAATTATAAAAAAATAAAAAGCAACAGTTTTATATAATAAATAATAATAAATCAGTATTTCAATATATTTTTAAAAAATATTAGTAGTTTTTTAAAATATTTTCATTTTTTTACTTATTTAACTTTTATCTATTCAACTTTTAGTTATTTCATTTTTATTTATTTAACAAACAAATTCAAGTTAGCAGAGACGTAAATTTTTTTGACTAAAAAAATATGTTAGAGTTTAACAAAAATAAGTTTGACTGAACTAAAAATTTATTTCAATGAACCAAATTATTTTTTTATTGGCACATATATCAGAAATCAACCAGTATTCTACGCTAAGGTAATTTCCAAAAAAATTGTCTCTTCATTTTCACTAAGTACTTAGGAAAAAGAAGTCATGCAAATTATGTTTTTTTACTTACAGAATTCTCAAGCTTGGAGACATCATTAAAAATATCGAATTTCGTGTCTGAACGCGAAATTCCGAACGGCAATTAATTTCAAACCCAATTTTTCCAAAAAAGTGCAAGAAAAACATGAAAGAAATGCAAATAAATGCATACCCAACATAATATGAAAACTAGAAAGTACTTTGATCATCTTTACTCTGATTGGTCGAAATCCTCAAAAACAATTTTAAAAAATCTCACGCAAAAATGAATTCAATTGAACTTGATAAACTTTCAGAATTTCTAACTAAAAATCAGAGATTAAATTTTATAATGAAAATCCACAAAAGTCATTTTTCTAACGCAAAAAAAAGATTGTTTGAATATTTCTAATAAGTCGTTTTTTGATTCGTGAAGTACGAGGTCATTTTTTGTCTCGGCCAATCAGAGCACAGAACAACCCGTTCGGACGCGTTGGCGGTTGCCTCGCTAATTCGTGCATTTCCGGGGTTTACTTCTGCAGTTGCACGGAGTCCGCGATATTTTTAATTTCGCTATCTCGTTAATTGTAGTTTTAGGTTGTATTGTTGTTACTACAATAAGATGCAAATCGCGTACTTACCAAATACGCGTTTCTGTATAAATGCGTGGATAAATTTTTTTACTTTTCACAGGCGTCGAGAGAAAATGATAGTTTTTGTCCTTTGTTGTTTTCGGCGTTTTTACTTGAATTATCGCGTTTGTGTAAACGTGCGCGTAGATTTTTTCATGGGCATTCATGGGACGCGGACAAAAGTTGTGTCGTTTGTTTTCTCGTAGTATTCTCTTGGGAATTGAACAGTGACAAATTTGGAGTGTAATAAGGAGCGTTGTGGAGTTGCGAAAATTTGAGGCAATTTGAGGCGTCGATTCAACAGGTGAATTGGGAAAAAAGTTGTTTATGGTCAGTGTTGCCAGATGATTCAGAACGGAAATAGCCGTTGAGTGGCGCTAAAATCGCCCAAAATCGCCGCGCTACGATTTAAAATCGCCTTGAAGTAGCCTCGCTTTTTCTAAGCCAGAAACAGCGAAAGAAATAGGATTTTCTTATGAAATAATAAAATTTTCTTGAATTTCACAATTACAACGTTTTTGAACGAAAAAAATTCACAACATTATAAAAAATATGAGTATATTGAAACCCCTTTTTTTAATTTCGT
>JAPYZL010062808.1:0-12762 GCA_030522825.1 Platygaster orseoliae | reverse complement strand
CTCCAGAAACTTGTGGATTATTTATTTGGTTCGGAGATATCGCTGTTGGTTTAATGAAAAATTTCTTCGCCGAACGATTTTTACGTTTCTACGTTTATCTATAATATATTTTATTATTGATAAATGCACAATTTTTTCATCCAAGTTGTTCATCGAAGTTCCTCATATTTACTAAATAAATTTGATGAAACCCTCATTTATGAAACATTTGATAGTTTATCATTTATGAAAAACTGAGAGAAAGGCCAAAATCGTAAATTGTCCAACTCTCTTATTCAAGAAAAATATTCTTAGTTCTCCACAAAACCAAAGAAATACTAAAGTAAAGGACACTCAAGATTCTACTGGAATTAGGAATAAGATTAAAACACAATGAGCTTTTATTTCAACAAAATGTTTTATTGATTGTTCAAGATTCAAGATTCTTCGATTCGGAAAAAGTTTGTCCTCTCAAATGTACGCGCGAAAAAACAGCATTTTCGTGTGGATGAAAAATGTTCAAACTTGTCGTGCGCGAAACGTATCGCGGACCCACGAAACAATCACAACGAGGTTCGGTCGAACAACCCGAAATCCGATTAAAAAAACAATAACAAATGAAAAATGTACGCGAAACGCGCCATAGGTACAATGTAGAACAATCAATTTTGATTAAGACCTTTGTACGTACATTTCCCATGCACTGACAATTATCCATAAATCACCCCGAGAGTCATTAACGCACGAATCAACAGTCTTCTTTTCCAGCTTCGCTCGTTTTTTCACGTTTCACTTAGAATTTCGAATGTCCTTTAATAGATTTATGATAGTGCAACATTTGTCCCTTACGAAATATATTACCTACGCTATATTTTTTTTATTTCTTTTATTATTTTTCATTAAAACCTACACCGTTACAGTCTCGATATTCGCTCCGAATAAATCAATAAACAATCGTGAAAATCATTGTACATCGATTTAATAACGAAAACGATTATTTCGGGGGTCGTTTAACTCGCTGGACAAAATATTTCGCGCGCGAGCGAACGACTTTGTCCACGGGGGAAAACGGAAAATACGGAAAATGGACTCGGCGAGTTTTCCGCCGAAAAAACCGACGTCATCAACAACACGATTACTCAGTGACACCCAACTATTTTCAACGCTTAGCGCCTACTTTTTGCCCCTTTTACGAATTACATAATATCTTCTCCGTTTTCTTTCGTCGATTAACTATACACTGAAAACTCGATTATCGCGGGCCCACGGAAACGAACGCGACTTATCAATTGCGAAGTGAGAAGGACGTATAGATCCCCGCCACTGGAATCACGTGCTGTGATTGGTTTGGCGCGTCACGTGGCAGTCGGAGTGGGGGCTGGACCGCGCGATAAACGAGTCTTACGATAAACGAGTTTCGACTGTAATACGCGCTAAGATTTCGAAGTAGATTTGAATCCCCTGTACAAAATCCCTCGCTATTATCTTAACGTACACGAGATTTTTTGATTAACTTTGCAACACTACCCGTAACAAAAACAATATCACGTTCGTCGCTACCTCGCATAACGCGACAGCTAAATTGTTTTTTCATTTACTTTTTTAGTCATTTTCTTCTTTTTTATCGCTAACAAGATTCGGTACTAAGTTTTTTGCCATTACAAAGTACTCGCTGGCAGTTACGCTTCGTCTTTCGTCGTGGATTTTCGCTGCTTTTGAGAACCCAACTTTTCAGTTTCATTGGATTTCGGGCTTGCTTTTGGTGTTTGAAATTTTTCAGGGATTTCTGGGACGTGATTGTTCTTAAACGATGACCTTTGATGAGGTATTTTTATTTTCATGTTTCGTTTGGTGAAACTCGATGAATTTTTTAGAAAAAGTGGATACACGAAAACAACTAGAATTTTGAACTGAAGATCTGAAAACTTTTTATCACTGTGAGACAAAATTTAGGGCAGAAATTGCAATTCTTCGACAGCAAATATCAAAAGTCATATAAATCTTTGATTAGCTAAAATAGCTGATTTTCACCCTTTTTCAAAAAAATATGTATACACATGTAGACATAGGTTTTCGACATCAATAAATTCTTTTTTTGCATGTTTGTTTATGAAAAATTGGAACTTTCAAAAACAAAAATGAGCGGTCGTATAATGATGGCCGAGACTAATGATTATCGTTGCTTTAAAGTATCTTTAAATTTTTTAGTATTCCCAGCATTATTAAAAAAAAAAAAAAAAAACGTAAGTAATTTTGTTTTACGAAATATTCCATTGAATATATTTAAAAATGGATTAGATTTTCCTACAGAAAGTAAAACTTTTTCACATAACTCAGAATTTTCGTTCGCCAGAGAGTGATAAATTTTACTCACAGAAATATTCTAGTTTATAAAATCTATATTTGAGAATCGTTAGATAAATTCCGTAAAGATTATTCGACCACTTAAATCAATTTTTGAGAATTGCGATTAATCATAAACGAAAATGTGGCAAATAAGTTGAGGGATGCCAAAAACCTATATTTTAGAGGTTTTAAATAGTATTACATCATATTTATTATTCAAGGTCATCCAGTAAAATCTCTTACTAGTTTTTTTTAGTATAATTACTGTTGATATTATGTTCTAAAGTCTATATTGCATTTCGTATTCTTAATTTTGTCGCACAAAATGATTCAATTCAAAAAAAAAAAAAAAAAAGAAAGGAAACTACACAGTTACAAGAAAAAACAGAAAAAAACATCCATTCCACAAAAGAGTCACAAAAAATACCATGCACCAAAATTTCCATCGACATCTGGAAAAATCTAAAAGTTTGCGACAGTTTCATTTTTCTCTCGCCAAGCAATTCGAATAACGTTCTGGAATTTTCAACCAGAATCTTATGACACATCAAATTATTTTTCAAAAATCATAAACAAGCTCCAGTAAACTTTTTTTCCTGAAATTAAATGTTCAGAATTTTTCATTTGAAAAACCCAAAAATCGTCCATCAAAAATCGTCACTTGCAACATCTCAATTCGCGATATTTCCCGATTCGTGTATCGCTGGTTCGGGAATGATTAAACACGCGTCCCAGTTGTTTGAAATCGTTTAACAATGTAACTAGTGAATTACGTGCTATGTTTATACGATGAAGAGACTTTTCCTAGTCAACAACTGCTCTAGATTGTTGCCGATCGCGCGTGATCTGGGGCAGTGTCAGATCTGCGCGATCCGCACTCTTTAATTCACTACGCCAACTTTAGTCCTACTCAACGAGCGAACAACGACGCGCTAACTTTCCTAACATTTTTTCAACTATCATACTTTTTGCTGCTGCGAATCTCGGGAGAATGAAGGGAAATGGTCTTGTTTTCTCGCAAGCTAAAAACTCAATTCGCGAAGGGAACCAAGAGACGCGTCAATGGGCTCAATGTCGACGATTTCCCGAGGATCTCTTCGATAAAATCATGATTCTCACAATGATTCAATCACGTAAAATAATAATAATCCTAAAAAAATTAAAATAACTAAGTTTACTGTAACCAGAGATGCAGAAATTTTTGCATGCTCGAATAATGTTTTATAAAAATGTTCTCGTCTCATTATTTTCTTTGAAGGTTACTGTGGAATCGTGGACTATTCGTTGCTTTGCCAATAGATTTTTTTTTCTTTTGGAAAATCCCATGAAAAACGCTGCCGTCATTTTCCCGACTGAATTTCACCACCTGCATGTCAAACAGCACGTCTAAAACTTGTTAGAAACGTCATCGGAAAACGGGATATATGTAAACACAGAAACCGGCGACGCACGAAAACATTCCCTCTTACGCGAACCAGCGACCTATTTTTTCACCCGGAAAATTTCGCTCTTCTCTTTCACTTTTGCGTTTCTTTTTTTTTTTCCTTCACCGGGCTCTCAAAGCGGACGACTCGGATTATTTTCGCTTCTAGAACCGCGCGTTTATAATTACAAGTAACCTAACGTCGCGTACGTTTTCACATAAGGTGCGTCCACTTTACAGTTTTCCCTGGAAAAATAAAAATGCTCCATTAGTACATGCCGTGACTGGACAATTTGTTTAATCAACTACAAGGGCCCCTTGCACAATAATCTCCTATGGAATTTGACGTGCCAAAGTTTGAGGAAAATATTATTTTGTACCTGTTTATATTTTTTTTTTGGTTGTTTATTTTTTAGATATTCCGCCAGCCCTGATAAAGCACGAGGCGAGAGATTTCGAAAAAGCGTAACAATAATTGCCCAACATTTTGCGACTGCGAAACGCCGGAATCCCTGGGAAACCTGGCAATGTTTTCGCTCCACGAGCTTTAAATAGAGGTTCAACTTGATTTTTGAAAACAAAAAACTTTCTTTGAGCTTCGACTGGTTGATCGGAAATATGTTTCGATGTCTAAGAGAGCATTTTTATTTTATGAACAGTTCAAAGATTGTTTCTTTGAAAAAATCCAATGTCGATGTCACTTCAAATAAAAGTTGAATTGAATAACTCTGGATTAACCAAATTTTTATTTAGTTAATAGAGATCAAATTCGTCAAAAGCAAATATTTTGAATCTAGTTATAAAAAGCATTTTCCAGAACGAAATAGAACCCAAATCAGTTACACAAGTGAAGTTGAATAAATGAAAAAAATTTTATACTTGTTTCAATATAAGAACGTGAAAATAAAACTATAGTACAGCTTTCGATCAAAAATGTGAAATGTGAAGAATTTTATTTTCTTGATAATTTGAATCTGCTAGTTTCGAGAAATATCGACTTTAAATATTTCTATACGTAAATTCAATAGTTGAAGAATCGATAACATTGCGTCAGTATGAATTCTAAAAAATCTCGGAATCTGACCGATATTTTGAAATGCATTTAGTGAGGATTCAGTTGAATTTCTAAGAATTTTAGAAGATGTACACATAGAAAAATTTGAATAAATTTATAGATATGAGACGTTTTTTTATGGTACTGTAATTATAATTTTATATTGACTTTTGTTAAATAAAGTGATTTATCTAAAAAAAAAAAATTAGAAAATGAACTATTTTAAGAGTAATAAAAATCATCAACTCTGGGAATATTAGAGAATCTTTCCAAATGACGAGTAAAATAAATATTTTTTAATTGTCATCAAAATGACAAACAATTCAATTCAATTCAATTCAATTCAATTCAATTTAATTTAATTCAATTCAAGGTAATTTAATTCAATTCAATTTGATTCAATTCAATTCAATTTAATTTGGTTAATTAATTTTTTTACCACCTGTTTTTTTGTGTGAAATTTTTTCAAATTCTTCGTAATACGAAGTTCGTATAAAAAAATGTGAACAGAATTTTTATATATCAGTACCTATTATTTGCAAAATTCCCAGCCAATGAATATTTGAATTTCCAAAAAATTATTACTGAAGTTCAAATTATATGTAACTAAAAAAATGTAAAGAATGAAAATTAGACAAATTTACACAATACTATGTTGACCCTAAAGTTTTCAATGGCGATTTATAAGAAGTTGTCGCGAGTTATTTTCGTATACAAAATTTTCTTATTCAATAACAATTGCAGTTTAAAAAAAACACCATAATTTTTTTTGTTTGTTTTTTGTAACTGTTATCCCAGTTGTTTTTGAATTAGAAAAATTTGTTTATGAAAACAACTTGCAACGACTTTTACAAAACACTATTTAAAACTTTAGGTTCGATTTTTGAAATTTTTGTTTTAATTTTTTTTTTAGTTACATAAAATTGAAAATAAGTAATTTTTGAAAAAGTTACTATTTCAATATTCGTTTCTCGATAATTTTGTATAAAGTGCTAAAATAAAAAAATACGTATTAAATATTTTCATACGATGGACTGAAAAAAAACAAATTTTACACACACAAAATTTTTGTGTTACTTAAAAATAACGTAAATTATGTCAACCTTGCATCAAAAGTTCACATGAAATTCACATCAAGTTGAAAATAACATGTAGAAAAGTTAAAGAAAACAGTACCTAAATAGTTTCAAAGAAAGACAAAAGAAAATATAGAAGAAGGAATCTAATAGAGAAGTGATTTTTAAGTTTTCATGCTGATGACGTGCAAAAACAGTCTGGTAAAAACACAAAACGACAACATTCAATTTTTCAATAACCTCGCGATAAATTCAAAAATCACCACACACATAAATAAATTTCTCCTGCGCTCTAAATCTTTTGAAATTAAATTAAATCGAAATTAAAATCTTGCGAATTTCTCGTAAATATTTAATTCCTTTCGAACTCAAATAAATAATGAAAATTCATGAGAAATAACATCCTGAATCATCTTTTTTTGAAACCTTAGAAATTTATACATTTTACTAAAAAAATAAATCAAAAAGTTTCAACATTTTCGTTTCAATTTCTTAGAAAAAATAAGATATAAAAAAACCTATACAAAATTCCTCGTAAGGCACTGTACAAAGTGTTTTATACACATCAGAATTCCAACAAAAGCCAAAATTAAAAAAAAAATAATAATAAAATATCTGTAACAACACAAACATTCTACAAAATTAATTAGTCCCAGAAGTGTACATCCACAATTTCTCCATCGAAGAATATGCTCTTAATGCTTTTCCAGAATATTTTTTTCAATTCCTTATTTTTCCCTGAAGATTTTTCCCGAAATCGGATTAAACTAATTGTAAAACCACAATTACAACTCGATATTTCCCTGTAATTTTCATATCTTTTTGTATTGTAGATTTTTCCGCGTCGAAAATGAATGTAATTGGAAGTGTCAAACCTCTATTTTTAAAATACAGGGAATCATCCATCGATTCGCAAAAGCTCACAATATTCTCGGGGCGCGAGAGGACGATTAATGAACATGATACAATCGGGCAAAGTCTACTGATCGAGCAAGCGATTCCTCTGGCAATTTACTTAGATTAATTAGCGATTACAAGTACTTGCAAACGACACTTAGCGCGATGGGCTTTACAAGGAGAGCGTGAATCGCGGGAGCAATTCCTGTCCGATGAACGAGGGACGTTTTTATTTAGCTTTGTTTTTTGGCGCTTCATAATTTTTATTATTATACTTGGGCGCTTGGAATCTTGGAGGGGACATCTACCCCTAATTATTTACTGGTGTTTGACGATTTTTACTTGTGCTTTTCTAGCTTGAGCCGAGTTTTGAGAGAGTTTTTCGATGGATTGTTCCCTCCAGTTCAATGTTTCTTGGGTTGTTCTAAGACCATGAAAATGGATTTATCGTTTTTGCTGTGTCTTGATTCAAATTCTCGAAAAAAATGTACAATACTTTGTGAGGAACATAAAATATTTCAGTCAACTCCACTTTTCAAATCTCAATTCCTTACTTCACCAAACACCTCCCAAAAACTCGGCTTTAGAAATGTAAGTCGTGAGGTCTTGGTAACCTTGTGAGAAAATTACTCTGCAAAATTCAGTCAGAAATTTTGCTACTCAGATAACTAACAATGAAGTTAATTTAAACTATAGAATTTTATATCTGTCATTTTCTGCGTAATCTACAAAGGAACTGAACAAAAAGAGTTCCCAAAAAGTCTTGCAGAGAAATGAACCCACAAGGGCCGGGAAAGGCGCCAAGTTGAAAAAGCTGGGTCTAACGTCCCCTCGAGGTACATAGCACGTTTTGTACTCACTCATCTTCCCACGGGCAAACTTCGTTAACATTATTGTCTCGTTGCTCCAGAGGCAGCGGCGGCGGTAGCGGCGGCGGTGGTAGCGGCGGCGGCGGCAGTGGCGGTGGCTGTAGCGGCGGCGACAGCGCACCGGAAGCTTCCAACTCCCGCTGCTGAGGCTCCTCGGCCAGAGTCTCCAGAACCGAAACTACCCGCGCCCCCTCGACCTCCCCCGCCCCCTCCTCGGCCGCGGCCTCTGTCTCTTTATCATCCCCTTCTTCCTTATTCCCCCTCTCCTCCTCTACCCCCGCCCCCTCCCCTGTCACTCCCCCGGGGTCATGTCTCCTTTGCTCGGCGTCCTCGGGCTTCTCGGCCTCGAGGTCACCCAGGATAGCGTTAATACTGATGAGGGGCGCCCTCGGGGGCTGCTGCTGCTGCTTCGGGGGTGGCAGGTCGAAGGAGTCGTCCGTGAGGGTGTAGTTGTACGAGGAGGAGGCGGAGGTGCGGCTGAGCTCCGAGAGCTTGACGCGCCGACCCATCGAGCCCATCGAGCCCATGGAGAAGTTGCGCATGATGCCACCTTTGTCGCCGCTGCCAGCCTGAGGTGCTTGCTGCTGTTGCTGAGGGGGGCAAGACTTTTTGAGGCGCTCGGAGACCTCGGCGACGGCGGCCGAGACCTCGGACGAAGACGAGACCGAGTCGAGCTGGGCCGAATTGTTGCGCGAGACCCGGCTGCTGCCCCCCTCGAACCCGGGGGCGGTCTGCAGCGACGCCGCCGGCACGGCGCCACCCCCGACCGCGTCGCTCCTGTCCCACGGGCACACGTCGTCCATTGGGAGGATCGCCTCCGGTAAGCTCGTCTCCCTGTTGGAAATGGGTTTTATTTTTTAATGATGAGTTGGAAGAATTCGGTATTGTTTTTAGATCCGCTGAAAGTGGAGTGTTCTTCTTTTAATTATTTAATTTTATTACAGTGGCGGTCCCAAGGGGAGGAATGAGGGAAATTTCCGCCTCCAAGAGCGTCTTACGAATTTTCGAGAACTTTTATCAAATTTAAAACTCCAAAAACGAAAATGTTGGGCATTTTCTACATGTTGAAAAATTTAAAGAATTTTGATGTATCGGACATTTTTATACAGTTTTTAATTATAAAAAACTTGAATTTTGAAAAAATAAAAAATTTAGAAATTTCGATATTACCGAAAATTTTGAAAATTTTTGCGAATTCAATAATTTATGAACTTTTTGGATATGTTCAATTTCCAATCTAAAATACCTTCATACAGTTTTTAATTTTCAAAACTTGAATTTTGAAAAATATAGAAAATTTCGTGAAAATTTCAACATTACGGAAAGTTTTGAAAATATTTTTGCGAATTCAATTATTTTTGAATATTTTGGATGTTTAATAGCAAATCTAAAATACATTAAAAATGTTATTTTTACAAATTTTGTATCAAATTTTTAAACTCCAGGAACGAAAATGTTGAAAGATTTTGACATTTTAACGAATTTTGAAAATTATAAAATATCAAAGGTCCGTATACAATTTTGAATTTTTCAAAACTTTAATTAAAAAAAAAAATAGAAAAATTCGTGAAAATTTCAACATTATCGAAAATTTTTAAAATTTTTGCGAATTCGATAATTTTTTTTTATTTTTTTTATTTTTCAAAAATTGGATTTAAATATAATAGAAAATTTCGCGAAAATTTCAACACAACGGAAAATTTTGCAAAATTTTGGCGAATTCTATAATATTTGATTTTATTTAAAGTTTAATTTCAAATCTGAAATACATTAAAAATGTCAATTTAAAAAATTTGAAATCAAATTTTATTTTTGGTCAAATATTGAAATTATTTACCGAATATTATTTTACAGTAATAATTATTATTATTTTTAGTCCAATTTTAAAACTGCAGGAACGAAAATGTGGACAAATGTTGACACCTTAACGAATTTCGAAAATTATGAAATATCGGAGGTCCGTATACAATTTTGAATTTTTCAAAACTTTAATTTCGAAAAAAATAGAAAAATTCGTAAAAATTTCAACATAACCGAAAATTTTTTAAATTTTTGCGAAATCAATAATTTTTGAACTTTTTGGATATGTTCAATTTCAAATCTAAAATACATTAAAAATGCCAATTTTTAAAATTGTGTGTCAAATTTTAAAATTCCAGGAATGAAAATGTTAAAAAATTTTGACACCTTAACGAATTTTGAAAATTATGAAATATCGGAAGTCCTTACACAGGTTTTAATTTTCAAAACTTGAACGTAGAAAAAAATAGAAAATTTAATGAAAATTTAAACATTACCGAACATTTGAAAAAGTTTTCGCGAATTCTATAATTTTCGAATTTTTCGAATGTTTAATTTGAATTATAAAATACTTTAAAAATATTAATTTTTAAAATTTGGTCTCGAATTTTAAGACTCGAAGAACGAAAATGTTGAAATATTTTGACATCTTAACGAACTTTGAAAATTATGAAATATCAGAAGTTTTTATACAGTTTTTAATTTTTCAAAACTTAAATGCTCAAAAAAAAAGAAAATTTTATGAAAATTTAAACATTACCGAAAATCGTGCAAAATTTTTGCGAATTCTATAATTTTTGAATTCTTTTGATGTTTAATTTGAAATCTAAACTACATTAGAAATGTCAATGTTTAACATTTTTTGTCAAATTTAAAAACTTTAGGAACGAAAACGTAGAAAAATTTTGACATCTTAACGAATTTTGAAAATTCTGAAATATCGAAGGTCCGTATACAATTTTGAAATTTTCAAAACTTTACTTTTGAAAAAAATAGAAAATTTAATGAAAATTTAAACATTACCGAACATTTTTAAAAATTTTTGCGGATTCTATAATTTTTGAATTCTTCGAATGTTTAATTCAAAATTTAAAATACTTTAAAAATGTCAATTTTTAAAATTTTGTTTCAAATTTTGAGACTCCAAGAACGAAAATATTGAAAGATTTTGACATCTTAACGAATTTTGAAAACTCTGAAATATCGGAAGACCTTATACAGTTTTTTATTTTTCAAAACTTAAATGTTAAAAAAAAGAAAATGTTATGAAAATTCGAACATTACCGAAAATCGTGCAAAATTTTTGCAAATTCTATAATTGTTAAATTCTTTGGATGTTTAATTTAAAATCTAAAATACACAAAAAATGTCAATTTCACAAATTTTGTGTCAAATTTTAAAACTCCAAAAACGAAAATGTTGAAAGATTTTGACATCTTATTATTAATGAATTTGAAAAATTATGATACTTCAGAAATCCTTATACAGTTTTTTATTTTTCAAAACTTGAATTTCGAAAAAAATAGAAAAATTCGTGAAAATTTCAATATTACCGAAAATTTAAAAAATTTTTGCGAATTCAATAATCTTAGAACTTTTTGGATATGTTCAATTTCGAATGTAAAATACATTAAAAATGTCAATTTTTAAAATTTCATGTCAAATTTCAAAACTCCAAGAACGAAAATGTTGAAAAATTTTGACATCTTAACGAATTTTGGAAATTATGAAATATCGGAAGTCCTTAAACAGTTTTTAATTTTTCAAAACTTGAATGTTATAAAAAATGGAGACTTTTATGAAAATTAAACATTTCTGAAAGTTTTGAAAAATGTTTGCGAATTCAATAATTTTTCACATTTTGGATATGTTCAACTTCAAATCTAAAATACATTAAAAATATCTATTTTAAAAATTTTGTGTTAAATTTAAAACTCTAAGAACGAAAATGTTGAAAGTTTTTGACATCTTGACATCTTAATGAATTATACAAATTATGATACTTCGGAAATCCTTATAAAGTTTTTAATTTTTCTAAACTTGAATTTTGAAAAAAATAGAAAATGTTATCAGAATTTCGACATTACTAAAATTTTGGAAAAGTTTTTACGAATTTAATTTTTTTTTAACTTTTTGGATATGTTTAATTTCAAATCTAAAATACATTAAAAATGTCAATTTAAAAATGTTATGTTAAATTTTAAAATTCCAAGAACGAAAATTTTTAAAGTTTCGGACATCGTAACGAATGTTTTTAATATTTTTACAATATATTTTCTGGAATGTGTACAGTATTCTATAAAAATTTTTAGAATCCTATTCTGTACTTTTGTAAATTCCAGCGATTTTGATAGTTTTAAATAATTTTTTGGAAAAAGTATCTTCTATATCAACTTTCAGTCTTTTTTGAGTATTTAGAAAATGGTTCGAATTTCGTTACGTATTTATGGTATTCAATACGAATTCTCACACTGAAAAACTAATTTGGTTTGCCCAAACAAACGTTTGGTCGTTATTTGACCAGCTAAATATTTGGTTCACTTTACCAATTTTTTAGTTCAGACAAACAAATTTTATTAGACTCTAACAAACTTCGTTTTAGTCAACAAAATTTACGTTTCTGCTAATTCGAATTTGTTAATCCGAAACAAAAATATTTTACAGCCAAAAAAAATTTGTTTGTCTGAACTAAAAATTTATTCAAATTAACCAAATATTTGGTTGGTCAAATAATGACCAAACGTTTGTTTGAGCCAACCAAATTAGTTTTTCAGTGCAGAGTTATATGTTCTAGGATTCAAAGAGTAATAAATTTTTGAGAATACACGTATTATCTCTGCGTACCCTTTGATTATCAAAAGATCTTCAGTATTTGCTCTTGACTTACCTATAAGCAGGTATGTCGGTGAGATTTGACTGGCTATGGGAGTGTGGCATGGGAGTTATCTCAGCGACTTCGCGTACCCCGTAGACAGCGAGCTCGTGCGCGGAGCCGGAAAGGCTGCGGTCACTTCCCCTCCGCCTTCCACCAACCTCGGACGTACCGTAGCCTGCGTCCCCAAACTGCGAGTTGCTGCTGGGCGCCGGAGTCGTAGTTGACGCTATCTTCTTCTTTCCTGGACCAACGAACCCAAAAAATCTGCAATCCACATTGTTCGCGGCAACGTTTTTTTTGCACAGCCAATAAGCGTTTTCACGCGACATCATTAAAAAGCGCCATCAATACATACAGGGTGCGCCACCAAAATCCGGACAAAAAACCATTCAATATTCCCGCGATAATATGCTTCAGAAAGATATCGCTTTCAGTGTCTGAAT
>JAPYZL010062806.1:0-11168 GCA_030522825.1 Platygaster orseoliae | reverse complement strand
CTGAGCCCGCGGATACTCGCTACGCATCCCCTCCCTTTCCTACTAGGCAGCGGAGGGTCGAGCGCATATCGCCTTATGCTTTCCGAGCCCACAATTTATGAAATATTTGTGAAAATTTTAATAACTAGGGTCGATGAAGTATTGACAGTCAATTAGACTATTTACACCCAATTTGATTGTTAAGAGTTAATTGAACTGTTTTCACTGAAAAAATGTATGTACATTTTCACAGTTCATGTAACTATAAACATTCATGACTAATAAGATATGTGACGCGCTTTGAGAAAAGGGACCTTCTCGGCAAAAGTGAAAGTTTACACGACACGCTCTGAAAGGCGCTGAACTGCAGTTTAAGCCCATGTAAGTAATTTTCTTCATCGATGTATATATTGTTTAAGAACTTAAATTTCTGAAATTCGTATTGCGCCCCATGAAAGCTTAGTTAAAGAACTTATAGAATCAATGACAATACGAAAATCGATTTTTCGACGAGAAGGTCCCTCTTCTCGGATCGCGACACATTTGATTAGAGGCTTGATTGTTAATTTTATCGTTATTTTATTTATGTATTTGAGCATTAACTGTTACTTATAATAACATGACATGTTGATAATACATGCGCATAATCATACGGTTTTACAAAAGATTATCAATAAATGAAAGGCTGGGAGCAAAAGCGGTGCGAGTACCCTGCTTAAGCAATCCAGACCAAATCAGATTTTTTCATCTCTGATGAGGTCTGGAAATGTGGAACAGAGATTTTCCAGACTTGGTCTGGAAATTTTCCAGGCCAAGTCTGAAAATTCTCCAGACCCGAAATTGTGGGGAGATGGACTTTTCGTTGATATTAACAAGATGTGGAGTAGAAATTCTTTACTCGAGATTTTCGGAAAAAATTGTCAAATTCTTAATCTTATCTTATCTAAAAGGCTTAATCGTGTCTGGAAATATCACACAATGCCGTAATTGTGGATCGAGATGGATTTTTGACTAGATAATCCAGTTTTCCAGGTAATACATGAATGATTTTCCACAGTATAAATATATCAAACATATCTTTAAAATAACAAATTCATCGTTTGTTTGAATATTTCATTGAACAGTAATGAAAGAAATTTATTAGTAGCATTTTTACTTCGACTCTCGAAGTACTGTTGCCAAAACTTCTATTTAAAATAAACCAGTTCATCGTTAATGTTTCAATTTTAATTTGTTAAATGTCGTTAATAATTAAATGGATTAACCACGAATTACTATATTGGTGAAATCATTTGGTAAAATCATTTATTTTCAGCTGAGAATTTTGCAGAAACAATGTCAAATCTTTACTCGACAACTTAAAAAGCTATTAAAATGATATACATATTGTACAATAAAAATTTTGCAATAATTTGTTTATATAAATTGTTTAAATAAACAAGTAAACAAATCTTACAAAAACGATATTAAATTGTTAATCGGAAACCTAAAAAACTATGAAAACGACATAAATCTTGCAAAAATAAATTTTCACAATATTTTGTTAAAATAAATTGTTTAAATAAATAATTTCTACAAAATCAATCTCAATTATTTCTCCAGCAACCCAAAAAACTAGAAAAAGCATCTATTTTTCACAGAAACAAAATTTTTCATTATTGTGTTTAAACGCATTGTTATATAACAAATATAATTTACAAAGTAATGGAAATTAGTTGCTCAGCGAACCAAACAACAGGAAAAAGCACATTAATTTCGTGAAAACATAATTTTCAAAAAAATTAAGGAATATTCCGCGTTCGAAGCTTGTGAATAACGGAATATTCATATTTAATTTGACTGAGAGTCTTCGGAATGAAATACTCCGTATTCCCATTGTCTATTCCATTCCCGAACTCGGATGAATGCCCAACTCTGGAAATAACAATGCGATTTTTTCAAACTTTGCAATAATATGGGATGTAACAAAAGAAAAAAAAATCATGCAAAATGAGATTGATCTTT
Organism: Platygaster orseoliae; assembly: GCA_030522825.1. Lineage (NCBI taxonomy): Eukaryota > Metazoa > Arthropoda > Insecta > Hymenoptera > Platygastridae > Platygaster > Platygaster orseoliae. The sequence goes on along the minus strand of JAPYZL010062806.1, from coordinate 9,185 downwards.
TCATTTTCATTACAGACATATGCGTTCAGTAGAGTAATGGTAAGGTAGGTCGGTTAGTAATAGAGAGACTGTAGGTTCAACTCCTGGTTAGGGCAATATGCATGGTAACTGGTTCGCATTTTTGAGTGACGTAGATTATTCTACATACATAATATGTATTATTTATGCAATCAAAAAATTTTTTTCATCAAAATAATTTTTATAATAATTGTTTGTAGAGAATCAATCAACATTTTTGGGATTAAACTACATTAAAATCAATCTAACTTTTACGGATTCAAATGGATAAAGAATTTCTATCCATTTCAATACGCAAAACCTGGAACAAGAATCTGGATTCTCATGGATAAAAAAAAATTAATCTATTTCAATCCACGGCCGCCTGAAGGGGAATCTCCAGACTTGATCTGGAAATTTTGCAGACTGAGTCTGGAAAATCTCCGTTCCACATTTCCAGACCTTATCAGAGAAAAAACAGAAAGTCTGATTTGGTCTGGATTGCTTAAGCAGGGTAGAGACAAAGAATATGGAATTTCATATCTATCTGTCTCTTGTTCGCCTCGCTTTTCCTCCCAGCCTTTCAAATCATGTGATATAAACAAGAACTGATAAAATTATAATAAATTACCGCTATTATTAAAAATTTGTTCATTTAATGTGACGTGCCAGGAGAAAAGGGACCTTAGGCCGAAAAAATCAAAAATGGGTTTTTTATCTCTATCGAAAGGTCTTGAGTTGCTCTATCTAGAAAAAAAAAAATTTATTTAAATACGAGCATTATTTCTCATTGGAAAATGGTTCTAAAAAATCACGTAAATAGCGCGTTTCTCAGTGAGGCCCAACTTTTATCGCTTGCCCAGAAATATATGAAAAAATTCATGAGTTAAAAACAATGACTACAGTTAATTATAAATAAAATATATGTGACGTGATCCGAGAAAAAGGAGCGTTCAAATATTACGTCGCGTTCTAGGTGGGGAGGGCTACATATGACGGTGTGTCACAGGGAGGGAAGGGTCAAGCGCTGCGTCACGTCACGTAAAAGTTTGAAATTTCAAGGTATTCCCTCGCTTTTTTTTTACGAAAATGCGTTATTTTTTTTCGTATGATCTCAAAAACATATGTGACCCGATCTGTAGAAACATACCTAAAGACCAAAACGTCTTTTCGAAAAAAACACATTCCAGTTTCTTGCATAAAGGCAAGTTAAAGATCTATCCTTCGCTCTTTCCTTTTCTACGCTCAATCAACTATAATAATGATTGAAATATGCGTGAGCTGATGGGCCTACAGGGGATCTGGCTGTGAATGCATCAAGCATTGTGGGCCATCCCCAAGGGACCACTGGACCCACAAGAGACGAGAATATTGCAGTGGTAAACAGAGAGAGCCGATGGGGAAGGTCAAGTTGTCTCGTCGAAATAAAAGTTATGAAAAACACTTATTCGGAGCTCAATTTTCATCGTATAAAAACGAGATAGGTCGCAATTAGTAGAGCATACTGTATTCCATTATAATATGTGAAAATCTCAGTATCGAGATTTTGGCCCTTAGGTAGGTTTCTACAGATCAGGTTACATAATATTAAAACATATTTATAAGAAAAGCTATGTGATTCATAACACACTTGCAAAAAATATGGTAATAAATGTAATTGTGTTGATATGAACATCAAAAATAGCATTGTTTCAATGAATGACGAGCAACATTTAAATGTAATTCTTTTTAACAGTTGCAACTTACTATGCAATCCTTAAAAAATTTTTTGCGTAACATCACGCACCGGGGGAGGGGGGGAGGAGTCAACTGATTTGTGACGCAGTGTGATAAGGGGGGTAGGGTGGTCAAAAATTCCAAAAAACTGCGTGAAATAATAGTTGAACGCTCCCAAAAGGACCTTCTCGGAAAAGTGAAAGTTTACACGGCGGGCTCTGGTTGGCGCTGATCTGCCATTTATGTCCGTGTAAATAATTTCCTTTCTCGATTTATATCCCTAGCAAACGCGGGGTCAGAGAAAAGTCAGAGAAAAGTCAAACTCTGGTCTGACTTTTCTCTGATCAATATTAGATCGCGTCTAAGTGTTCAACTTCTTTGAAAATGAATATTGAAGCTTTGGGTCGGTAAGTATGTACCGACTGTAGCATTAGATATCGATATAAATCACGAAAAAAAAACTGAAATAATATTTTTTAATTTCAACTATTTAATGTAAAAACGCATCGCAGTTTGTCATTAATCGTTTGTGTTTCATGTTTATCAATAATTACGCTATAATATTGATTAATTGGCAAGAAATTTGCGAATGAGAGAAAAGTCAGAGAAAAGTCAGATTTTACTCTGACCTAGCGTTTGCTAGGGATTCTGTTAAGGAACTCAAATTTCGAAATTTTGTATTGCGCCCCATGAAAGTTTAGTCAAAGAACTTATAAAAACAATCACAATGCGAAAATCGGTTTTTTGCCGTGAAGGTCCTTTTTCTGATGTCCATTAATCTAGCACAACGAAAGTGGCACACGCAAATCAAAGAAGTGTACTGAATTAGTACTAATTTAGAACGCAATAAAGAATTTCTGGCCAAATCTTTTTTTAAGTTAAGAAAGTGTATGCTAGTTAGTATGCAAAAAATGTAATGCAAAATTCTATTGAAAATAACAAATGTGTATGCTAGCTTAATAATTGAGTTAGCACAATGCAACTCGAAAATACACGAATGATGATTTTTTGTGTAGAAAAAATTGAGTGCTAATTTAGTACACCAAAAAAACGCACGTGACAACGAATTTTCTTAAAATTATCATTACCCACGTTGCGTGTGCTAAGTTAATATACAAGCCAAAACACCACATGTGATTTTCGAAACGAAACAAGTATATTAAATAAGTACATATTTTGTGCTAATTTAGTATGCGAAAAAAGTTTATTGCCAAATTATTTCAAAAGTTAGAGAAGTGTGGGCTAGCTTGAAGGTTTAGTTAGCACACGCCAACTCGGCAACACATTAACTATGATTTTTTGTTACAGAAAAATTTAGTGCTAATTTAGTACGCAAAACAAAATTTATTACCAAATTTTTTTGAAAATTACGAGTGTATGTGCATAACTTAATACTCGAGTTAACACATGCCAATTCGAAAACACTCAAACTGTGATTTCGTAATGTAAAAATTCAGTGTGAATAAAGTACACCAGAAAACAGACGTAACAACGAATTTTCCCGAAATTAACCAAGGTGTCTATCGATCGACTATTTTCAAATTTTCGGTCATTTCCCGGTTTTCTCCCGGTCAGTTTTGACCCAGAAATTTTTGTGTTCATAAGCAAGGGTGACCGATATGGCAGAAAAAAATCTTTTTAGCGCGACATTTGAAAATTTATCTTTTTTTGCACTACAAATCTAGATTTTCCCGGTCATTTCCCGGTTTTTGCCGCTTTGAGCGAATTCCCGGTCTTTCCCGATATCCCGATCGAGTAGACACCCTATTAACGTTACGCACTCTGCGTGAACTAAGTTATTATTCAAGCTCCTGCACACTTCGAATGATATTCGAAAGTAAACAAGTTTACTACATTAGTACAAAGTTATGCATAAGTGTGCTAGCTTAACACTCGAGTCAGCATACGCCAACTCGAAAACCCATGAACTCTGATTTTTACTTCAAAAAAACATAAAGTATTTATTTAGTACACAGAAAAAACAGACGTAACAATGAATTTTTCTGGAATTATCATTACTCGGATGCACGTCGAGGTCAACGGCATCATTAGGCATCATTAATGATCCTCTCTCCTTGATCCCACCATTCCGATCAATGACCCGAAGGTCCTAGAGAGTAAGTTATCTCTCTGCCTAATGAACCGTGTGCGCCAAAAGGAATCGGATGCGTCTCTGTCTAATGAACCGGGCACGCCAAGACGGGGCAAGACGCGTCTCGAGTTAATCATCGCCAATCTCAGTCGACAATTGGTCAGTTACCGTTGCGAGTTCGGGTAAGGGGAAACCAGGGGGCCGTTTATAAACTCGGGCCGAGTACCCAACTACATGGGGGCAGTCGCAGTCACACGCAGTGAGTCACGCATCGAGAGATAGAAGCATTCATTACGCTAGAGCTCTGATCTTTTTCAGCCACCCGAACGCAGTCGGGCCATCATCGATCACCCGATCGACATGGTCGACTCTTAATCCATCGAGACAGATTCCGCGGCGACTAAAAAACGCAAGGCCACCGATGGCATAACGGCTGTTGGCGTAAAAACCAGCAACAAATTTGGCCCTCTCGCCAACTTACAAGAAGAATCTACCGTTCCCAAACAGGCGCCGAGAACCCCCAAACCTCCACCCATCATCCTTAAGGGTGAAATCAAGGGAGACCACACGGGTTTCATACAGGATCTCAAGACAAGGTTCAAGCAGCCTTCCCACGTCAAATACACGAAGGACCGCATATCCGGGGATCTCACCAAGATTTACACCAGCTCTAAGGCAGACTACGAGACAGGCTGCGAAAATCTTTTGAAGAAGAACCTTCAATTCTTCTCCTACACCCCAACTTAGAACAAGTTAAAAAAAATAGTCATAAAGGACCTACCACAACTCCCCGACGATGATCTCCGCCAGGAACTGAAAGACCTGGACTTCACCTGCCTCAAGGTTTCTGTAATTAAGAAAAAGGGCGCAGATCTGTCAATCAGGCCAGTCAGGCTTCTCACCATCCCAAATGACACCGACATGAATCAGGTTAGAGCCATCAAGACTCTCTACTACACCCGCGTAAGATAAGACAACTACGTGAAAAGGAGGGGTACCACGCAGTGCCTCAGATGCCAGAGTTTCAACTACTTTACACCGAACTGCAACGTGAACCCAAGCTGCAGGAAGTGCACACCTTACCAAGAATTGCACCTCCCCCGCCGATCAAGCCTCCACCTGCATCAACTGCAAAGGCCAACATACAGCGAACGCCTCAATATGCCCGAAGGTAATGGAGGTGAAAGAAATAAAATCCCTAACTCCAAATGCACCCAGGATACCACCCTCCACAGCCCATCAGGTCCTCACTGAATGAAACACTGAACCACAGGGACTTCCCGGCCCTGAGAACAAGAAATTCCGAACCAACGGCTGAACCCAACCCCATGGGGTCCAAACTCATCGAGCAATGACTTCAAGAGCATCTGTGAATTTATACAACTCTTCAAAGAATTTAGACCAATATGTGCCAGCATAGACATCAAAGAGATTCTGGCCTTCATTAGGGGGCTAAACGCAAGCCTGTCCAACTGTAAGTCGAACGAAAATAAACTTGCCACCATCTTCAATGCAGCCCAACACTTAACAACCTAAACATAACCCACTGGAACGACAATGGCATCAAAATAAAAGTATTGAACTCCGAATATTCCTTCAAAAACAAAATATTGACCTCATGTCTATTAATGAAACAAAACTCAGGCAGGACGATAAGCTCTATTTTCCAGATTACACTTTTTTCCACAATCCAAGAACATCACAACACGCAGGCGGCGTAAAAGCTCTCCTTATAAAAAAAGACATCGTTTTCCGCCCGATCCCTACAGTCTCGGGGTCTCTTGAAACGATAGGAATAATCATTAACGGCACGGCCATCATCTCGGGCTACCTCAGACCGCAAAATTCACTTGAAACGGCTGAACTCACCTCACTTCTTAACACGGCCCCAAAGGCTATCATTCTGGGAGACTTCAATTCCAAACACACTAGCTGGGACTGCAAAGGCTACAATAGTGATGGCCAAATCCTATACAAATTCCTACATAACCGGCACTGCTCCATCGCCTACCCTGACTCACCAACCCGCTTCCCACACTCCTCCAGAGCCAACCTTAGTGTCATCGACTTCGCGATCTACATGGTTACTCTGAAAGTTTCCGGTCTCGAGAAACTGAATTATCGCAGCCTGTTCATTCTTACGTCATTATATAGAGAAAACCTTTTTTACCTGAGATTCAAAGATCTGGAATTTTCTTACGCTGTGCAGTAAGGAATTCGGTACTCAGTTCAAGCCGAACCATGGAGCTTGATCGCGAGCATTTCCGCGCAATGATTTACTACGATACTAAAAGTGGCTTATCAAGACACGAGTGTTTAGAACGTTTGTGCAAAGCTTTCAACAAACAAAGTCCTTCCAAAACAACGGTAAATTTTTGGTATAGTGAATTTATTCACCGTCGTTTGAGTTTGGTCGAAGAAGAGAGAAGCGGGCGCCCTGCAGCAGCAGTTACCGAGGAAAATGTGTTACTTGTTGAAAAAATATTGTTTGAAAATCGACGAGTGACATATGCTGAAATTCAACAAAGTCTAAACATTGGTTCGGCAGCAATTGAGAAAATTCTTCATGAACACTTACGCGTTAAAAAAATTTGCGCCCATTGGATCCCTCACTCTCCGAACGTCAAAAAACAACAACAGTGGAATGGAGTGAATTCATGATTGAAAAATTCAATAGACGCGAGTCAAAAGCAATTTTTAATATCGTTACTGGTGACGAAACATGGATTTATCAATATGATCCTGAAACGAAGCGCGAATTGAGTGTGTGGGTGTTCGAAGGAGAACAAAACCCAACAAAAGTAAAACGTGGACGAAGGGTCAGAACAAAAATGATAGCCTGTTTTTTTACCGCGAGTGGGTTTGTAACTGCGATTCCGCTCGAAAATCAGCGCACAGTAACATCAGAATGGTACACTACAATCTGCCTCCCTCAAGTCTTCGCAGTGCTAGAACAGAAACGTCAAAAAACAGGACTTCGTGAACTTTTCCTCCACCACGACAACGCCTCATCGCACATTGCCGCAAAAACTCTTCGATTTCTGGAGACGACACCTGTGAAAATTTTACCACACTCTCCCTATAGTCCAGATTTGGCCCCCGGTGACTTTTTTTTTATTCCCTTTTGTGAAAAAAAAGCTACGTGACAAAAGATTCCAATCTCCAGATGAAGCCGTTTTAACTTTCATCGAAAAGAAACTGAGGCGATTCCGAAATAGGCCTAGAAAAATTGTTTCAAAAAATGGTTTGAAAGAATGCAAATATGTATTGACCATGAAGGGGCCTACTTTGAAAAACAATAAACAAATTTTGAAAAAAGGTATATTTTTTTGGCCGAGACCGGAAACTTTCAGAGTAACCTACGTACAAGAACATCCCCCTGATACCACACGTCGAGGCCATAACCAATCTGAACTCGGATTATCTTCCTATCATCATTGACTTCCACACTTACAGGCAGACCTGAAACCACAACCAGGGAACAAACTTCAGAAAACTGAACCGGGAAAGATTTCAGTCCTACCTGGACACACACATTACCATAGACAAAGACATCCGCACCACCGTGGACATAGACAGGAACGTCGAGACTCTAACACAGACATTGACACAGGCCGCCATTGAGAGCTCCCCGAGGAAGGCGAGCCTTAAGCCTGAGGACTTTCCCATACACATCGTCGAACTCATCAAATACAGAAACACCATCCGCAGACGATTTCAATGGCCAAGACTTAGGCACACCCGGATACAGCTAGACTCAATGAACCAAATCACCAGACAAAAAGTGAGCACCTGGATAAATGATTACTGGAACGCCAAAATCAAGAGCCTCTCAACCAAAGACAACTCTCTCTGGCGCATGACAAAGGCCCTCACCAAAGGCAACACCATTCCCACTCTTAAAACAGCCGACACCACAGCAACATCTGACGAAGAGAAGGCCAACCTTCTTGCTAAAGGTTTTGCCAAGAAACAGACTTACTAAAGACCGGGGCGACGTAAATTTCACCCAGGAAACCGCCACCAAAGCAACGGATGGCAGAGGACGATGTCGACAATTAGATCCACCCCACCACTCCGGGAGAAATCGGGAAAATCATCCGAAAGTTCAAGAAAAACAGAGACGCTCTCTTTTGCTCTTCGAGCAGAGAGAGGGTAACGTGGGCGAGTTGGTAGGGTGAGAAAGCGCAATGGAAGGGGTACACGCACTCATAAATGCAATACTACATATATGCACACTCTGCGGAAAAAAATTCCCCTCAATGCTTCCCCTTTCCCTCACTACGCTACGAACAGCTGACGAAAAGCGTTGAGGGCCTACGAAGGAGAAGAGGGGAAATAAACCCCGGGTCGAATTCTTGTGAACTAAACCCCGCGGAGTTTACAGGCACTGATTCTAAAGAACTTAAACAAGAAGACCCTGGTCCAACTCCACTATATCTTCAATGTGTGCCTTGGACTTCATTACTTCATAACTTCGTGAATAATAGCCACAATACTGCCTTTTCCCAAACCAAACAAGAGTCACAAAAACCCGACGAACTACCACCCCATAAGCCTGCTGTCTGGCCTAAGCAAGATACTTGAGAACGTAATACTAAACAGACTGTGAGGGGACTGTGACCTCGGCTCAAAACTAAGGACACATCAATTTGGCTTCCGACGTAGACCCTGCACTTTAAGACAACTTGCACGAGTCACGCGTAACATTACCACGAAACAGAGACAAAGACTACATACTGCGGCACTGTTCCTTGACATCAAAAAGGCTTTCGACACTGTTTGGCAACAAGGGCTCATTGTCAAACTCAGAAACACAAGGATATATAAACAGTGTTGCCAGATGAGGCTACTTATCGCCGATTGGGCGATTTCGCATGATGGTTTGGCTACTAATTTTAGCTGTCGGCGGCAAGTCGCCAATTGGGCGATTTTCACTTCACAGTGCTGCTCTTTTGGACTACTTACTGTATAGGCATATGAGTATCTATAGCGGGTATGTGTGTGACAAGAACACTAGTTTTTTCTTGTAGCATGTTCAGCCGGGGCATCCGATAGCTATCGAATAGGTATCCAGTTACCTATTTAAATGGCGGGAGATTCAAAAATCGTTAACGATTTTTGAATTTCCTGCCATTTAAATGGGTGGATACCTATCCGTGCCTATCCGATAGCTAGCGGATACCCCGGCTGACCATGCTATTAGTATGCGATCAACATGATTTATGTCCGATATGGATATGTTGGTGTACCCTAGCTCTTTTAAATGTTACATAAGTAATATACAGGGTTTTCATGTTGTGATTTTTCTATTTAATTTTTGTGATATTTATATCTAAGTTTGTCAGCCTTTACAAATATTATTACTACTTTATTTTAA
>JAPYZL010062798.1:0-22050 GCA_030522825.1 Platygaster orseoliae | reverse complement strand
GATCACTTTTTCCGTCCGAAGCTCGAAAAACATGGTTTTGGCTTCGGATTAAAAAAAACCATTTAACAATAAACGAAAACTTTTTTTGCAAGCACTGTCGTCTCCGCCAGAGATTCACGAGTAGATTGCAAAAAAGAATTTCGCAATCCGTTAATTAATGAATTTTTCGGGGCGAATTGATTGAAATGAAACATGGTTTTTAAGCTTCGAAACTAACACACTTTTTATTAATTTACTCGAAAAGTTGCAACGTTATAAAAAAGTGTAAACAGAAACTAATATTCATTTTTTGCGAGCTTTAAGACCATGCTTTTTGTTTTTTCGAATTTCGATTTTCGATTTTTGACCATGAGATCACGAGGCGGACAATACTTTTACAGATTTTCGAGCTCCTGTCGCCTTATTGATTATAGCTGGTCAATTAAAGAACTTCTCCGTCTGTAGACAGAACTTATTCACTTATTCCTGATGCTGGTCTCAATTTGTTGCACGCGTTGCGTAAAGCGTTCGACGTCAGCAAATTTTTTTATCTTTCTAACCTGCGTTTCGTTGTATTCCTCGCCACCGCGCGTGACAATTGCATTCGCAGCGACTTTGCCCAAATTACATTTCATGTACTCTGTCGTCTGTTTCCTGGTACCATCGGGACAGAGTAACTGGAAGTCCTTGGTGAAGGTGTTTCGGGCCCAAAACTCGCGTCTTTTGCCGTCCGTGTTTTCAGACACGGTCGTGTGTTTCAAGAACGCTACGTCGCCACCGCCTTCCACGAGGCACCGAAACGCTCCAGTGTACCCATAATAGTCTTCTGACGCGTCTCTCCGGCAGTAATGGGAACTCGTTCCATGGCAAAGGCCACATAAGTTTTCATGGGGAATACCTGGACAAAAATGTGATCATTAAGATAAGAAACACAAAGTTGAAAAAAAAATCCCTAAGCGATTTTGATTCTTATAATAAAAGCCAAAATTTTTATGAAAATCAGAAATTTTTTATAAGAATTCCGTTATTTATAAACTCGACCTTATAAAAAATGTATTTTTTATAAAAAAGAGAGACAGTTTTATAAAAAAACATTAAATATTTTGTAGAAAAATATTTGAACCCCGTACATTTTTTATGAACTTTGATATTTTTATAAAAAATATTCCAATATTATAAAATATTATTGATTTTTTGGAGTTTTTTTTATATAAATTTACTACAATTGTTTTTTTCAAAAAGAAAAATTTATAAAAAAATGTGTGTAAGACTCTGCAAAAAATAAAATTTTATAAAGTTGAGCTTGAAAAATTTTTATAAGGTTTTTATAAGAATCAAAATCACTAGGGTCCTGATAATTAGGGGTTAATAAAGAAAGCCAAAATTTTCATAAAAATCAGAAATTTTTTCTAAGAATTCCGTTTTTTATAAACTCGACTTTATAAAATTCTTATAAAAAAATTTTTCTTACATAAAGGCTTTATACAAAATTTATTTCTAATAAAAAAGAGGGACAGTTTCATAAAAAGTAGTAAATTTTTTGTAAAAAAATATTTGAGCCCCATACATTTTTTATAAACTATGATATTTTGATAAAAAGTATTCCAATATTATAAAATATTATTGATTTTTTAAAGTTTTTTTATGTAAATTTACTGCAATTGATTTTTTATAAAACAAAAATTTCTTAAACAAAATTGTATAAGAATCTTTGAAAAAAATAAAATCTTATGGAGAAAATTTCTTTTTATTAAGTTTTTATATAAGGTCACTTTATGAAAAAATTTTTCTGCTAGAAACTTTATAAAGTCGAGCTTATAAAAATTTTCATAAGGTTTTTATAAGAATTAAAATCACTAGGGTCCTGATAATCAGGGATTAATAAAGAAAACCAAAATTTTCATGAAAATCAGAAATTTTTTCTAAGAATTTTGTTTTTTTTTCATAAATTTGACTTTATAAAATTCTTATAAAAAATTTTTTTCTTACAAAAAGACCTAATAAAAAATTTATTTCCTAAAAAAAAGAGAGACAGTTTTATAAAAAATAGTAAATTTTTTGTAAAAAAATATTCGAGCCCAGTACATTTTTTATAAATTTCGATATTTTTATAAAAAGTATTCCAATATTATAAAACATTATTGATTTTTATATTTGTTTTTATATAAGTTTATTGCAACTGATTTTTTATAAAACAAAAATGTATAAAAAAAAATTTGTATGAGAATCTCTGCAAAAAATAAAATTTTATAAGGTCGAGCTGATAAAAATTTTCATAAGTTTTTTTATAAGAATCAAAATCACTAAGGTCCTGATGATGAGGGGTTAAGATATGTAAGAAATATTTTAAGGGGGATGGCTGTTCAGAAAAATAGGTGTACTATGGGAATTTAATATTTGCGATCTTTGACGATCTGTGAGCACGATTTCTCAATGTGTTGAATTCCAAGATTTTCAAGTTATAGAATTTTTAGAGTCCAGAGTAAAGTAATGGAACTTGATTTGTGTGATTTTCAAATACTTTTAGGGCATGTTTATCATTTTTTGGATTTCCATTGAGCTTTTTAGGATTGGATGCTCTAGGATTCAAAGTTAAATATTTTTGATGATGTTTTAGAAAATTATTATACACAAAATTTAAGTATTTCATACATTTCTAGGATTTTCAATATTTTTTATAGATTTCCTGTATTTCTATGGATCGCTGTATATAATTCTAGAATTTGACGCTATATCATTAAAAATTCCAAAGACATTAATTACATTTAAATTGATTATTCAGCAAATAGTAACTATTATGTAGCTTCTCCATACTTTTTTTCATTTTTAGTGTTTATACAATTCAAAGAATTTCTTGCATTTCTTTTCAAACTCGTCATTTAATCGTTTATTACTATAACTTTCTTATACCTTCACTTTTCATAATATTAATTATTTTTATCAGAAATTTTCGGAAGGATTTAAACCCTCGAACCACCCATATGCATAATATACTATTGATAATCTTTTTGTGCTTAGTATCATCAAAAATACCCACACAAAACTAAACATTGCTCCACCAAGGAATTTATTTAAATCGCGATCTAATATGCAAAAGTATAAATCAATTACCAATATTTTGTTCGGGACTCAACGCTCCGGGAACGCAGGATTTGGTGAAGTATTCGGAGGCAGCGCGCATCGAGTCGCAGCCGTAACCTCTGATCCAAGAATTCGAAATCAAGTACGCCATTGGGTAAACCCATCCAGCCGCAGTACCCGAGCCAGGGTGACAAGTGTATTTGTTTTTTAGGTAGGTCAAGTCCGTGTTGTCGTCTTCTTCTTTTGCTACAGCGACCACGTAATAATCCGGAGTACCCAGATTGTAAGCTTCAGCTACAAAAGGGATCAGATCGAAACGCAATCCAGCAGTGTAGATATCACCAGCATCCAATAGCGTGACGTCCGCGTTTCTAAATTTTACAATGGTTAAATTGTAATTGAAATTTTTAATGTTACGTTTCGTCGCTTACCCATTTTTTATGGATAGCATGCATTGCTGCTGACTGTATCCCTTGTAACACAATAAATCTGGCTTGAGCAGTTGGGCTTTCAAAGCTGTCTGTGAGGGAAGAAAAATGTTTTCAGTCGATATCCAAAAGAGTAATAAATAGTTCTTGTAGAGAATCTTAGTGACCTTCATTTTAATACACTTTTCCAGTTCGACGTCAGAAGTAATGCAAAGAGTCATGCTTTTCACTGGACAGTCTCTAACAGCCAAAACAGCGTCGAGACCTTTGCCCAAGTACGAAACGTACGTTTGGTCTTTTTCGCGAATCGGTGTGAAATCTCGGGCAATGTCCTGTAATTGCAAAAGTTTGTAATTTTTATATCAGATGTGATTTTATGAATTTGTTTTACCCACTCTCTCACATTTTCGTTACTGGAAATACATTTTGCTGTTTCACCCAGAAAACAAGAGTATTTACCGAAAAAATGAGATTATGATGAATCCCATATCTGGGCGCAGATTCGAAAATTTCGAAATTTTCTATCGAGTGTATGGAATCTATAGGTTCGTTGTCTCTGTTGTATGGATTGTGAGACTGGTTCTGTTGATTGTAACGATTATCCCATGAGTTCCCGTAAATCGACTCGTTTCTGTTCTCGTTGTAGAATCTCGAGTCCCTGTAAATTTTGTATTAGCTGTAGGAATGGGATATATCAATAAAAATACTTACTGATAACTATCAGTAGCTTAAGTTTCTTACTGATAAATATCAGTAAATATCAATAAGTTCCCCTACCATTGCTTCAAGGCAGCGTATTCAAAAATTCATTTATGTTGAATGGTTACATATTTTATTATTTACACATTATTGTTATATTATTTATTATGTATATCCTGGCCTTATATACAAAAAATATTTATTTCATAAAACCAAAGAATAGTTTTGTGATTTTTGTTTATGGAAAACAATAAAAATATAATTAAATATTTTTTGATTTAGAAGTGCACATTTGGAATAAGGGCACAGTTAAGTAAAAAAAAATTAGATATAAATAAAGAACATGAAATGAAAAAAATGTAATGAGAACAGTAGCATTTTCCCCTAAAGCCTAGGATTTTATGTCAATTCTTTTATTTTATATAGATTAGTTTTACTTAAAGTCGTGAAATTGATGAAAATGCATTGTGAAAAAAAAATCGTAGTTTAGTAAACTGAATAATACTTTTGTTGTTTTTTACATAAAAAATAATAAATGTGTAATTAATAGTAATAAATTATATAATTAATAATAAAAACTTCAATTCATTTCAATTTTTCGAAATTGTAAACCAACTAAATCGTTACAAAAACTTGTACAATATTTAACGATTGCCGTACGTTTCAAAATTTATTTTTCAGTGATTAAAGGAATCTAGTTAGTGTCTATAGATTTTTACGGATTTTTTGAAAGTCTCCGTAATCTTTATCATGATTTTCCAAAATTCTATGAGTTTCTTGAATTTCTACATTTATTTATATTCGTGATGTAAAGCAATTTTTAGACTCTCATTGACTTTTTCAAATTATTGACGATTTCCGCACGAGATAAAAAATTTTTTTATTTTCTACAAATGTTATTATTATTGTATCTTTTTTTTTTTTTTTACGAAAATGTCATAATTTTTCTTCGTTATTTTTTTTTTTTTTTTTTTTTTTTTTAATTTTTTTGTCGATTTTTTGAATTTTTGTTTTCCTTTTTTTTTTTTTTTTTTTGATTTTCAGATTTTTATTATTATTTTAGAAATTACCAATGATCTCCGTACGATAAACGTGTTATTATTATTCTTGCAGTTTTCATGAATATTAAAGTCCCTGTTATATAACAGAATTTGATAAATGTTTTATCATTTTCAAATTTCTTTATAGTTTTCGATATCCTTCAAATTTCTTTATTTTATATAATTATCTACAATCTCTAAAATATTCCAAATTTCTAACTATTCATGACATGAAACAATTTTTTTGACTTTCATTAACGTTTCAAAAATTATCGGCTATTTTTGTAATTCACCACAATGTTTTAATTATGATTAAATAAGCGATAGAGATTGTTTAACATTCATCTTGAGATGAAAATATAGCAATTAAAAGAAATCATCATTTTCGAAAGTAATTTTCGAAAGTTTTTTATCAGTAACACCGAAACCTTACTGATACTTATTGATATTTCTCCTTACTGATACTTTTCCCATCCTTAATTAGTGGTATGCATTACTATTTTTACATCAATACAGATTTGATAATTTTTTTTTTTTTTATTACTTTCGTGAGAATAATTGTAATAATTTGTAAAAATCAGAAAATTGTGAAAACTGGAAATGGTCTTTGTAACTTGCTCAGTTACAGCAAATCATTTAAAAAACGTTTTTGATACAACTTCGTACTAATTCTTGATTTTTTTAGGATTGTAAATCATTTTTGAATGTTCATAAAACAAGTTTCAATTTTAATATATTTTTAAGGGTACTATTGAGAATATAATAAATAATCGATACGGACAAAATTTTACACAATTCAAATGTGTAACTTGAGAAACTCCTAAAGATTTGATCAGTAAAATTTAAAAACTCAAAAACTTTTGCTATGTAACTTCTTGGCGCTAAAGTAATTAAATGAGAAATTATTTTTCTCGAAAATGCAGGATTCAGAATAATATTTATGCAGAAATTGGAAGATTCTTGAAAAATAAATTTTAAGTTTGTCATTCTAGTATCGTTTCATACGGGAATGAGCAGTTTTTGTTTAAAGTATTTTTTCAAAAATATTCTATATCCAGATTACAATTTAAATGTATGCATATTCTAATAGTTAGTTGAAAATCTTGAAAGATTTAATTTACTATGAAAAAGTTACGAATCTTACTTCCAGTGCTATTAAATTTGAAAATTACGAAATGGAACACATAACTTCTACGAATTTTTTTTCACATAATCTAGAACGAAAAGTTCAAAATAAAAAAGTGTAAATGAATTTGCGAGCATGAAAGAAACCATTTGACACAGAAATTTTTCAAAACTGAAAAAAAAGTCAAAAACAAAACAGAGAAGTTTTTTTTGTATTCCGAAATCCAATTCAAATCTTTAATTACCTGTTATTAGTGTCATGCCTCTGTCCATAAGGATCACCAGGTTGATAATTTTCGAATCGATTGTTATTATTGTTATAATAACCTGTCGAATTTTCTGGCATATTTTGCTTTTTGCTTAGAACTTTGACGGCTTTTTCCAAAAACTTTTGGTACAATTTTCTCATGGGTTGATTAGCTGCCGAAGAGGTAACAATAGCGTGTGCAGGAACAGTGCCCCAGTTGCAGTTTCGGTACTCATCTATGTTTCTGCGAGTTCCATCACGACAGAAAAGCTCGAATTGCTCTTTTCTCACTGATTCTAAAAAACAAAGAAAATTTTCCGGAAATTGTTACATTAAAAAGCAATTATTGAGTGTGGGAAACAGTTATGAAGAAGAATGAAAAAATTATTTACTAACATTTTTATATCTTTGTATATAATTTTTAAAGTGAAAATAAAATTCATCGGAATGACTGATTGTGAATTGTTCATCTCGAATAAAAACAAAAAATTTGTTAATAACAAAATTGAATTATATTTCACTTACCCAGTTCATAACTGGCTGAAGTCATTTCTTGAACAGTCGAATGTACCAAAAAAGCGATTTCTCCTTTTTCTACGAGGCATCTGAAAGCTCCTTCGTAACCAGCGTAAGGATCTCCGCTCGTGCATTTTACACCGGCGACATCGCCAGTGCAGAGCTCACACAAACGATGGGAATTGTCTCCTACGTTTTAAAGCGTTTGAAGAATTTCAAAAATATTTTCGTTCTTAATGTATTGAAAAAATGTACTTTTAAATGTTCAGAATTGTTTTTGAAATGATAAAGTTTTATTAATTTCTACGTTAAAAAAATTAAAATTTTCT
The DNA here is from genome assembly GCA_030522825.1 of Platygaster orseoliae. Classification (NCBI taxonomy): domain Eukaryota; kingdom Metazoa; phylum Arthropoda; class Insecta; order Hymenoptera; family Platygastridae; genus Platygaster; species Platygaster orseoliae. The sequence continues at coordinate 14,606 of JAPYZL010062798.1, read as the reverse complement.
AAAATCTTGTTCATTGACTAATTTCTGGATTTGCTTAATTTTCGTGGCTTCATATTCACCTAGAGGGTTGTATTTATCGCTTAAAGAATTGACAGCACAACTTGGTCCAAAATATTTGATAGCCGATTTGACGTGATTGTTGCAATCTACAACTTCCATGCCCCCGTTTCTCATGAGCTGTAAAATAAAACGTTTGAAGAAGAAAGATTTTTTTTCAATAAACACGTTATGAAGAAAAATATATAATTTTCAGACACACAAATCATTGCATTCCTTAGTGGTTTAATTTTTATTTAAAATGGCAAATTTTTTATAAGAATCTGAAATTTACGAAATACGAAAAAAATCTAGTCACATTGAAAATAGGTATAGTCCATCCAGCAAGTGTTCCAACTCCAGCGAAACAAGCTTTCCTTCCTCGAAGATCATACAGACTATTGACACCTGACAGACTGCCTTTTTTGACAACTGCCACAGCATATTGATAGTTCAATCCATTTTCGTAAATTTCATGCATGATGGGCACCAAACTGTGATACCTCCCCCCAATGAACACTTCACCAGCGTCCAAAGTCGTCAAATGAGCTTTTTCATAATCCAACAGAGTCATGCATTCCTCTTTATTCGTAGCCAACTTGCAGGTCAAAGAAATGTAATCTCTTCCAAATGCATAAATTTCCCGGTCCACAGCCATTGATAAGGCCATGCACTTGTGGTACTCTGATTTTGAAACTGCGCACCATGTTGCTGTGTTGTTCAGTTGTTGACCTATTTTAAAATGTTCGTAATTTTCGAGTGCCATGATTATAACAGACGATGGTTAGTATATATTATTTATATAAAAGTGAAATCCATTATTATAAGTGACAATAATTAAAATTCCTGAATCAAACATGGATATTTATGGCTTGCTGCTTGATTAATTTAAATAAATTTTATTTACTTTCATTTTAAACATTTTAAGCAGCAAATTACACTTATACAATTCTTGGAAATTGTTTACGATTTATTTAGAATAAATTTCTTCGCATGAACTATAGGATTGTTGTAATATTTGTTTTAAAAAGTTTTCATAACTTATATTGCTAAGAGAGAGTTGTAAAATCCCCCAAAAACATCAAAAATGTAAATTATGGTGTTTGAAAAATCGTAAAATTTTAACGAAATTTTTTAACAAAGAAACCTCTTTAATAATTATTAATATGATAGAAAATTTAATTTATCACCACTGCAAAATTTTTCAAATGATGGATCATTCTATCATGAACTTATTTCAAATAATATATATTTTTATAATTAGTACTTATATTTTTAATTAGCGTTTTCAATGTTAATTCCATTGCCAATAAACAATTGCATCTTGGCAGTTTGAAAAATTACACAACAATAATTTTTCGAAACCGTTTACATAAGTTGCCCCCAATAAACTTTCCGTTTAGTTCAATGGTTTCATGCAAAAATTTCATACGATGAATTTTTGAAATTTTCATAATAATTGTTGTTATATTTGCAGGAAAAAGTTTTTTAACTTTATTCAAAAATTGTAAAAAATATTTACCTCTGACGGCGTGAAATAACGTTAAGATGACTACAAAAAGTGGGGGTACACAAATTAACATTTTTTGGGAATGTTTTGGCGATTGTTTGGAAATGTTTGGCGGAGTAAATTACGACAACGCCCTACAGCACAAGCGATATTCTACCCGCGGCCCACACGTTTACATACACTTGACGCATCGGAAGCTGAATTGTGCATGAATCATTTACTCGTGCTTGTGTGCTTGGTATTTGCTCGGCAGGTGGTTTTGGGCCCGATGGAAATGGGCCCAAAGTATGGACAGGGGCGTAGTGAAAGTTAAATTTTAGCCGTTGATTTTGGAAGTGCCAAAGCCTTTTTCATATATAAAATAAATGTTATACAGGCGAAATCGAATAGATTTAGAGTTAAAACTTTTTTTACACAATATAATTGAACTTCGAAGTCATAATCATTCAATAAAAATGATGTTATTCTCCCTGAATTGTAATTTTTTTTTAATAAAAAAAGTCTATGATAAATTTTTTAGATAAAGACGAAAATTGAAAATATGGAATTCAGCGAGTTTAATATAGGGCGTAAGCAGAAAAAAAGTTCGAGGAAGGTTTTCCAGAAAAATGAATTTCCTGTAGGATTATTAAATTTATTTAATTTTGGAAGTTTGAAGTTCAGAGTCAAGTTGAATTAATGGAATTCAATTTTTGTGTTTTTCAATTAACTGAGGCTTATTATTATATTCAGGATTAGTGTTATTTTCCAGTTAGTAACATTTACAACTTCCAATTTTGTTTGGCTCTAAGAACGTCCATTAAAACATTTGTTAGGTCTTTTAAGTTTTTTTTTTTTCATTTAAACAGGATGTAATAATTATTAGAATTTATCATTGTAATTAGAATTGAGAGGTTGAGAATATAATTTATAGAATTTGAAGACTTGACAATTTTTATCTGAAACTTTGAACAGGAAAAAAAATTAGAGTTTCGAATATTAATGACAGTAAAATTCGAATAATAACTTTATAACAATTCTCAAAGCCTGGAGATTTACAAACTTCTATTACATAATTGTGATTTTAATAAAATACAAAAACTATGGCGTTTAAAAAAAACTATTTTCCAGAATAGTTATCTCAGCATATGAAATGTGTTATTTTCTGATTTGTAAGTCATTTCCGTTAGACAAATAAACCGAGATGACTGTTCAGATAAAATTAAACTTGTATTTAAAATTTGCATCAACATAATTATATACATTAGTGAAAATATGTTTAAACTGAGTTGAAAAATTTATGTTTATAATTAGGGATGGGAAAAGTATCAGTAACTACTGATATTTATCAGTAAGGAGAAATATCAATAAGTATCGGTAAGGTTTCGGTGTTACTGATGGTAAACTTTCAAAAATTACTTTCGAAAATAATAATTTTTTTTTAATTGCTTTATTTTCACCTCAAAATGAACGTTAAACAATCTCTATCGCTTATTTAATCATAGTTTGAAAATTGTTGTGAATTTAAAAAATAGCCAATAATTTTTAGTACGCCAATGGATGTCTAAAAAATTGTTGCGTGTCATGGATAGTTAGAAATTGGGAATATTTTAGAGATTGTAGATAATTATATAAAACAAAGAAATTGGAAGGATTTCGAAAAACTATAATGAAATTCAAAAATTAAAAAAAATTGCTAAAATTCTGTTAAACAACAGAAACTATAATATTCATAAAAACTACAAGAATAATAATATCACGTTCATCGTACGGAGATGACTGATAATTTCTAAAATTTGAATAAAAATCAAAAAATTCATGAAAAAAAAACCAAAACCAAAAAATTCTAAGATCGCCAATAATTTTCGAAAATCCAATAATTGTGAATGATTTTAAGGAATATCAGTAAAATTTGTGGAATGCGAAAAATTATGACATTTTCGTAAAATTAAAAAAAAAGGTAAAATATACATAACATTTATAGAAAATAAAAAAATGTTTTAGATCGTACGGAAATCGTCAATAATTCTAAAAAGTCAATGAGAGTCTAATAAATGTTTTACATCACGATCATGAATAATTGTACAAATTCAAGACATTCATATAATTTTGAAAAATCATGATTAAGATTATGGAGACTTTTAAAAAATCCGTAAAAAAATATAGACAATGACTAGATTACTTAAATCACTGAAAAATAAATTTTCAAACGTACAGCAATCGTTGATTATCGTAAAAGTTTTTGTAACACTTTAGTAGGTTCAAAATTCCGAAAAAATTTTTAAAAAATTAAAATTTTCATCATTTATCATTTAATTTATTATTATTAATTACACATTGATTATTTTTTTGTAAAAAAACCCAAAAATATTTTTCAGTTGACTAAATTAGGATTTTTTTTTAACAATGCATTTTTGTAAATTTTACGACTCAAAGTAAAACAGTAACCTATGTAAAATGAAAGAATTGCCATAAAATTCTAGGCTTCAGGGGAAAATGTTACTGTTGTTATTAAATTTTTTTCTCATTGTATGTTCTTTATTTATATCCAATTTTTTTAACTTTACTGTGCTCTTATTCCAAATGTGCGCTTTTTAATCAAAAAATATTGGATCATATTTTTATTATTTCTCATATAGTAACGAAAATCAGAAAAATATTCCTTGCTTTTATGAAATAAATTTTTTTTGTATACAAGGCCAGGATATACATAATAAATAATGTAAATAATGTGTAATTAATAACATATGTAACCATACAACATAAATGAATTTTTGAATACTCTGCCCTGAAGGAATGGTAGGGGGATTATTGATATTTACTGATAATTATCATTAAGAAACCTCAAGCTACTAATAGTGATCAGTAAGGATTTTTATTGATATATCCCATTCCCAGTTTATATTGAAAAATAAATGCAATTCAAAATATGAGCGAAATAATCTTATATATCACAAATAAAACAAAAACATCATATTCGAGTCGATAATATAAGAAAAAATTAACTGTCGCTGCAGTGCATAATCAAATTATTGCAGCTCTTGTTCTTAACTTATATATTTACAACTGTAACTTCAACGGAATTTGTAACTTTTTAAAAAAATAGCTTCATGCAATTTCTTTTTTCCATTTCCTAAAAAAAAAAACATAAATCTTTGTTTAAAGTTGGTTGGACGCAACTCAAAAATAAAACAAAAGTATATACATCGAAGAACTAGAAATTTTTATTTCAGACTGCTTATAAAAAAAATACATGTGTATCATATATCATAGAAAAAATTACAAAGTATCTTAATACCAGCTTCTAAAAATTCCTCCTTTTAATCTTGCTCTTACACTCAGCGTCTTCTTTCAACATTACATAAAAATCATCACGCAGTTTAAATTGTTTTCGACAGCTTTTTTTTAAGTTCTAGAAAAAATTCCGGGACCTACATGAAAGAGTACGTAAAACAATAAATACAGTGGAAAAATTTATTGCTGAAAATCAGGACAAACTCAAGCATATTTCAAGACAGTTTTTACAATTTCAGTGACATTTTTTGTAATATTATAAAGACGCGTCATATTCTATCTATCGCTTCAAGCATAATGACACTGTTTCCTCTGATGACCTAAAAAAAAAATTTATTCGTATGAATATTTTATCTTGTAATTTCTTGTAAGTAATGTAAAACAATAAAGAAAAAATTTTTTTTTCGCTTTGGGTAATATAATTTTCTAATGTTTTAAGGATTTATAAGTTAATTATATGTTAAGTTACATTAACAATATAATTTTCTGAATTGTGTCACGACCTTTTTGTCTCTATGTGGAAATTTACGTAAAAAACAATTTTTCACTTACAACCATGCCAATGTCTTTCTTGGTTCCATTTTTGCAATCTTCGATGCTCTCATCGATCACCATATTCATGAAAGGATCGAATCCTCGGAGGATACCTGACACATGTCTTCCACAGTTGAGTTTCACTATAAACAATTTTTTAATACATTTGTTACTTGTCTAGTTATAATAATGTCAAAATACAAGTTGCACCAAAACGTCTGTATTAAAAATAAATCTAATATTGCTATTTAAACTTTGATTCGAAAATTCCTTTACCACTTTTTACAAAACTCAAAATCACAAAAGTTATTGAATGTTTAAATTTAAAAAATAAAATAATGAATGAAACTCTACTCAAATTTTTTTCATATTTTTTTGAGTCAAAAAATCCTTAGTCACTTTTCGCAAAACCCAAAATCAAAAAAGATATTCGGGTTAGACGTTTGAACTAAACAGATTTCTTAAATTTCAAATTCGAATATCTTTTTCGACTTTAAGATGTGGCAAAGGACTTTTCGACTCAGAAAAGTATGAAGAAAATTTAAGAAAATTTTGGTCAGTGGTTTTTATTTCAACTCGTTGAGGAAGCAGATTTGTTGTTTAAATTTCAAACTTGAATAACTTTTTTGACTTCGAGTTTTTTAAAAAGTGGTAAAGAAACTTTCGACTTGAAATTCAATAAGCAATATTGGATTTATTTTTGATACAGGAATTTTAGTACACCATTTTTTTTTCCAAATTTAGTCAGATACACTATGATTTCGGAAAATTTCATTTTGGGAACAGAATTTGATTCAACATACGATTTATTTATTTGGGAAAGGAAATTCGAATGCCACATATATAAAATATGATTTATTAATATAAAAAACTAAGGAAATAAATTTAAGTAAACACTTTCCAGAACGGAATTGAAAAACATATGTTATATTCATATTGAATTTTGCAAATTTCCAATTTGTATAGATACTCCGAAACATGATAAAAATTAAATTAAAAAAAAAATTAATTATTTCACAGTAAATTTCAGTATGTTCATAAAAATTTTATACATAAGATGACATTTTTCATAATTTTTAGAAATTAAAAAAAAATAATTATATCATCGAAAAATTCAGTTTTCAGTGATCTTCATTTATTTCATATTTTTTTTTCATGAAAAAGAATTTTAAAACTTGATACAATTTTATGATAAAAAATTATTCCATCAAAATGTCAATTTTTAGCGAATTTTTAGAATACTTAATAAATCAATTGCTTAGTAATTGAAGCAATTGTAACGTCAACAAGAAAAGTTCTCTCCGAGTGAAGGTCAATAATGCATCCATTTAACTCCTTTCTTCATTCCTTTATTTAACTTCTTTCTTTGAGCTTTCGACAAAATTTCATGGTCATCTTCAGGAATAACTAACAAATAAATAACATTCTCAATTTCAAAACCAGGTTACATAAAAAACAACAAAAACAAAAAAAAACAAAAACAAAAAACACACAAATACCTGCATATCAAATCCCCTTTCCAAAAAAACATCCAAATATCAAATAGAAAGCCTTCTCGAGAAATAATACATGGATGAGTCAATCTCATACAAAGTCCCACTTATTACATCGATGTGCCGGAGCACAACAATTCCGTCAATAAAAATCAGGAAAGAAAATCAAACAAAATCACTCGGGAATATCCGACAAGAATTACGACCGTCCCCTCTGATGGACATTCGAGGACTGAACAAATCTAAAAACCAATAGCGCCTATCACATATCAATACCAACCAATCACCATCAGCCACAGCTCAAGTCCATTGAATTGATAACTTTATCATAAATGCCGTTTAAATTCTTAGTATCAACCTGTCTATTAATATTATTATTAAATTTCTTAATAAAAATCATCTCAGATATCGACCTCTTAAAATAATTTCACTCTCTATCCAAAATCTTCACCTCATCCCACTTAAAATCATGATTATATTTCAACCTATGTTCGGTAATTACTGAATTCGTTGTGGAATGATTTATGTCCCTCGAATGTTCCTTAATACGGGTCCCTACTTTTCTCTTCGTTTCACCCACATAAATTGCATCACATTACTGACATTAAACCCCGTAAACACCCTGCGAATCAAAATGTGGAACCTGATCCTTACCCCTCTTTACAAATCTAGAATTAATCCTGTTAAATAGTCTAAAAACAGTATCCAAACCATACCTCTTATTTATCCTCCTTAAACCATCAGATAATCTCTCAACATAAGGCAAAACCATTACATTGCTGAATCCAGATCTAACACGAGGCGGCATACCCCCCAATGATAACCTCTTCAAATAGCAAAGCCTCTTAAAATATCTATCTATAAACTCCTCAGGATAATTATTATCAATCGAAATCCCCCGAACTTTATTTAAATTCTCATCATGAAACTCACTTTCAGATAACAATATGGCCTTATCAATCAGTCCAAAAACCACAGCTGTCTTCTGACTCCTAGGATGCCTCGAATTAAAATCAATGTAACGCCCTGACGCTGTAGGTTTCAAATACCAATTAAAGGTCAAAACACCACCACTGTTCATTATTGTAGTCTCAAGAAAATTAATCCTCTCATTTTCCTTCAACTTATAAGTGAATTGCAAACGTGGGTGAAACGAATTAAATATACCAACCACCTCCTCAACCCTGAATGTTATTCATTCAGAGAATGTTATTTATTTGTTAGTTATTCCTGATGATGACCACGAAATTCGGTCGAAAGCTCGAAGAAAGAAGTTAAATAAAGGAATGAAGAAAGGAGTTAAATGGATGCATTATTGACCTTCACTCGGAGAGAACTTTTCTTGTTGACTTATGAAATCACCGAGTAACTTTTATACTAAATTGTAACTTCATTTATTCTATTTTTTTTGAAAGACAAGTTTAAAACTTGAAACAATTATTTTATCCAAATGATTATTTTATACAAATTTTTAGATATTAGACAAATAAATAATAAATCAATCGCTTGTTTATTGTAGTAATAGTAACATAAAATTTATAAAAAATACATCGCATAAGCAGGGCAACCAAGAATATTTACAATAACATGCAAAATATTTATTAATAGGCAAGAAATATTTATGATCAAATGCAAGCAAATTTTGTGTTTTTTGTACATTTGTTTATATTTTCGACTCCTAATTAAAGATATTGAAGAAAATGACCACATGTTTTGCTACGTTCTCTTCGTCTTATAATTCAAATAGCATAATGTTTCAATTGATTATTTATTTTGAAAGGTAAACAGATTATGAATCTGTAAACATGTGAAATGTTGAATAATTTCTTGCTTTTTATTCAAACTACAAATTAAAGAAAATGAAATGAATTAAATTGAATTAAAGAAAAAGAAAATTTTAATTAAATGCAAATAAATACATTATTAATTTAATTTCTTCAACTGTAATTTAATTTGCATTTTTTTAAATTTCAATATAATTTTTTCATTTTTTTTTAATTTTTAAATTTTTTATTGAATTTGCAAATAACTAAATACAAATTAAAGAAAAAGAAAATGGCGCAACATGCATAAGAAGTAAATATTTTTTATGGGCAAAAATCGTTAAAAATATTTGGTATTAAAAATGAAAAATCTTAAAATATTTACGAAAAATCTAAAAGTGGTAAAATATTTTTGTTCCGCCAGAAACTATCAAAATATTTATTTAAATATTTTTTATGTAAACAAATATTTGTGGTTGCCCTGCTCATAAGTAATTTAGACCTACAAAATTATTTGGAATCAATTCATAGCTCATTATGTAACTTAATAATTTTCTAAATCTTTGGAAAATTTTTAGTATTTATAAAAAAACATAATCCCTACTTATTTTGAAATCGTCTGTTATTGTTAATTAATTTTGAACTACAATACTGTAAATATATTTTGATAAATATGAGCCATTGGAATTGTATTAACTACATAAAGTATTATTATTATTATTTTTTATTTTCAGACTCTATGGACTATTACAAAAATTGACAAGCTCAAAAAAAAAATTTTTTTTGGCTTCTACATTTAGTTGCAAAAATAAATAATGAAATATTTAATATTACCGAAGACTATACAAGCCGAAAAATGTCAAAAAAGCGCATGGCACTCATTTAGACTTCAGAACTTATTTTACTGTTGTTTGTTACAAAAAAAAAAAAAATTTATGTTGTAAATATTTAAGAAAGTTTTGGAACTCACATGACAGCTTCTTGTCCATATACCTGAAACAAAATAAATAGCATTGTAATAACGTGAACCTAACCTCATTCTCGCAGAACATAATATGAATATAAAAACAGAATATTTATACAGAAGTACTTACTTTTTTAACTCTGGAGGGTGAGCTTTACTCATGATGAATTTGTGATTGTAGGATTTATTTTACTCCTTGATGCAGCGTTCACTAACGTTTGAGCATGTACTTCAAACTTTTATTTGTTTACGAATAATATTGATAGGTAAATTCAGGTTAATTAAGGCAGTTTACAATGATCAGCACATATCAGCAGCAGAAATGGTTATCGTTGATTGGTCGAAAATACAACCAACGGCATTTTTGCTCCCTAAAAGCATTTGTCGTCTGTCGGTAAGGTAGAAGTTTCTAGGTTTTTCGCTTATAATAGCAAGTTTTTTGTTTTAAAAGTGCAATTTCTAACTAACTACATTTATCTTTCGTTTTTTACGTACCGTACGTTTAGTTATTTTCCTTAGCCTCAAGGTCAGTTTTTACAAAAATAACACATCCAAAAATAAAGGGGAAAAGAAAACAGTAAAAACTGCTACCCTACTGATATATCGACATCGACTTTTGCGTCTTCCTCGCACTTTCACTCGCAATTCAGGCTCTCCCACTACCTTAAGGCATGCGCAGACAAGCCAAGGCTATTTATCCTTGTTTCTTTTCTTAGCACTGTCAACAAATAAGTCTGTCCCTGTCGCCACATGTCACGTTTTGATACGCTCAACACGCTGCCGAGACATGCATGTACGTCATCTGGAACTTTAGATAAGATTTATCTAGGAAGTATCAGCCACTGTCTGCCAAAGATGAAATATCTTATTCATCTCAATTCTATACCAAAAACTCGTTTGAAATCCTAAAAAATGCATGTGCTGGATGAAAAATAATGGAGAAATTTTTTTTTTATAAAATATCCGAGAAAATGTAAATTTCAAGCAAAATGAACTAGGTTTAAACTCTGTGACTTGTCGGAACCTGTCTTCTAAAAACGTCCATTATCTACATCAGATACAGACGCCATTTTTGAAATAAGCAGAAAAAAGCAGAAAAGTCATTAAATGGCATGTGTATTGTGCGACAGTACACATGCACATATAGGTTAGTCAGCGCAGAGAGCTGATATTTAGACCGCGAAAACGCGATTCAAATAAATTCAAATTGTTCTCGATTGATTCGTGATACCAACCAATTTCAGTTAAATCTGTCTCATTAATAACTGGTATCCTATAGAAAAAAACGAGGAAGTAAATGCTGGCAAATTGCACCGGTTGCTGGTTAACTCCAGTTCAGCCTGATTTGGGGGACTTGAAATTGAAATGGCGGAGAGAGATGAATTAGAGGTGAGTTCTGCAACGTCCATTGTCTAAAATTTGATGTTTACGCGTGTAGTTCGCTGGTGAATAAATTTGCGAAGCGTCCACGCGTTTTTATTTGTCGCTGTCGCTAGAGATAGATAAGCGTGTGTGTGTCACGTTTGCCTTTCACATACGTATTGTTGCTCGATCCTTCTTGCGTGGACATGAAAATGGAAAACAATAGAACGTAAATTGTGTTTTGCGGTGCGCGTAAACTGATATTTTTGCAGTGAAGGAAACGATGTACGCGCTGTCCAATTTAATTCGCCAATTTGCTGAAGACGACGATTGGTAATAGCACATAGGAATTCCTCCAGACTTTTCGTATTTTTTCAGGATGTTTCAATCACGCGAATAGTATACCGCCACATGGTCTTTTCATATTAATCATTGTTCATTTCCCTCGCCGGTTTCGTACAAGAAAAATGTTTTGATGCGAAATTTTTTAAGACTCCGTGAAATATGGAGTACTCGGAAATCATAACCTTGCTGTTGAGGAATTCATTTTTATCGTGCTTGAGTAATAGGAGTTTAGAGATAATAAGGTGTTGATAATTTAGAATGTTTTCATATTAAATTTCGCTTCAGACGTTTTTGGGAAATTTAGTGATATTCAAGGTTATTTTTCTAAATTGATGTTGTGTATGTGTGTCGTCACGTAAAACACATGTGCACGAGAATTACATCCAGGAGCGTACGTAGTTTTTCCAGGGGCCTGGGGGTTTGCTTTTTTACGATTAAATTTTTTTTCCCACATTTTTTTGTAAAAAAATTAATAGTTTTTCATGTTCAGAAAAAGTGCTTATGTTTTTTAGTTTATGAATAGAAAAATATTTAATTGGGATCTGACATAGGGGGGTGGCCTAAATGTCACCAGGTCCAATATGGCCGTCGTAAGCCCAACAATAATATAACAGTATACGGAGAAGTTTGTTTTATTTTTTGGAATAATAATTTTTTTTTGTAAAAAATGATAGTGACAATAAGTGAGGTTTGCAAGTTGGCAGAAACGGATACGTCGAAAAGAAATTTTATCATTTTTATTAACGATACAATATTAGTTTCAATAACGTATTTTTCAATGCACGTTTCATCTCTAGTTTAATAAAAAGGACATTTCTGTGATTTTTAAAATCAACATTCGTTTTCAAATTTAGTTTACCTTGAAAGAAATTATCCTGTTTTGTTAAATGCCGTGAACGTACTAAACTTTTGGTGTTCACTATTTTTATTTATGTACCCTTTTTCCAGGCGGTCAGCAGGTCTACGTTTTCGAGATTTCCATAATAATTTGCAATTTTCTTTCACAGTTCCTACCTTTGGACGTAGAAAACGGTGGAAGCTTAATTTTGAATCTGACCCACAATCTTAAATAGCATAATAGTTTGTCCATTTTTTTTTTAATTCGGGGAGTGAAAGCAATTCCTTCCATTGTTAAATAATAAACAATTTGCAAATTTTCAGAGTATCTCGTATGCTTACATTATTGTCTAGGGCTTGGACTAGTTGAGAAATCAGCCACCAGGTGTCGTGGTGCCAAATGTCAGATCCCAATTTTTTTTAAGGAGGGGTTAAGTATTGCTAGACAGTAGGTTCACTCGACGGACATTTGGGTGGTTGAGAGCAAAAGACAAACTAGCGAGAGACAGATAGAGTGGCAACTCCATATTTTCTGTCTCTTACTAGTTTGTCTTTTGCTATCAACCGCTTATTTTGCATCTGGCTGAAGTGAAAATAATGGCTATCAGCAGCTAAATGTGAATTCGTTGTGCTGTTGTTTTTATTATTATTATTATTATTATTGTTATTATTATTATTTTTATTATTTATTGCTTTTTGTTCACTTATTAGTAGGATATTTCAATAAATAGATGAATAAACTGTAGATTCACCAAAAAATAGACAGTGGAGTTTGAAAACTTTTTCATAATACTTTTGACAGATTGAAGATACTGGCGAACCCACTGATAATTGAACAAAAATTACCTTTTAATAAATCATATTTTCCCGTAAGTTAGGTCTAAAATGGCAGTCGAATATACTCTTTTTTATAGTATCTTAATAATACACTATGATGTTTCTCAAGTTCCAAACATTTAAAAATAAACGAAATGAAAAAAATTGTTTCCATTTCATTCCATTTTTGAAGCAATAAATAATCATTGATTTTAGCGAATATGACCTAAAGTCACTAACTATTTTTCACTTAAATTTGGGGTGGAAATCGAAAACCATTTTTTTTTTCGTTTTCGTTTATTTATAATCAAATTTTTTATCACTCCCTCCCCCTTCTCAACCTGCCTAACACAAATCATGATAAACATCAAAAGAAGCAAGAGCAACTACCTCCAAAATTATAGAAATCAAGTTTCCAAGTTCTCCACCAATTAAAAATATTTTTTTAAATTCCTCTGCACGCTTTTTAACAAAGGTGAATAAATTACACTAAATAAATTTTCAATTCAAACGTATCAAAAAAATTTGTGAAGGAGGTAGTAGAAATTTTCATCAATTTAAAAAAATTAATTAAATCCATTTGTTCACTTATTTTGAGGAAAAATGTAAAAGGAATTTAAAAAATATTCAATATTGGCTGAGGAAACTTAGAAACGTAATTTTTATAAATTTGAAGGTAAAGTGGTACTCCACTTACCTTAACACAGGATATCAAAGTAATATTTGACACTTCCCCTGCCAATTTCAAGCATTATGTAATACTTGAATTTTTTGAAAGAGCTTCTTCTTTATAACTGTTGAAGTAAGCAGGTTAATTCAGTGGCGTAACTACTGGTGCAAATTTTTGTGATGGTCACACGCTTAAAAGAGTGTCGTGGATTACGGAAAATTCATGAAAAATCACATTTGTTGCAATAAAGATCTTTGGGGGCCCCTTTGATGCCAGACACAATTTCAAGCCAACTACTGTCTTTTAAAGAGTGCTTTAACAATGATTTAAAAACAATGAACTCTGCTGCGCAAATTCTTGATTTCATTCTTTTGAAAAATTATTCTTCGAGCAGTAGTTTTTCTGAAATTGTTACAGCATGTTGTCTGTTTCTCACCATCCCAGTCACTGTCGCCAAAGCAGAAAGATCGTTTTCGAAATGGAAGATAATCAAAGTTATCTTCATAATACGATGGGACAACAACAATTGAGGGTGGGCATGCCATAAGGGTATAGGCATGGAAGAAACTGCCCAGCGCTTATACCCTTATTGCATGCGCACACTCAATTGAGCTCTCTGACTCTGATTTCAATCGAGAATGATATAGCGAAAAAAATGGATATACAAAACTTGGTAACAACATTTGCGAAAAAAATCTTTTAAAATGTTATTAAACATGTAATGTGACTGTCGGCTGTAAATAAACTTATGTTCTACGCTCAAAAATGTTGTTTTCTATTAAATAAGGGGGGGGGGCTACTGTCACCAAACACAAGTTTTTCTGACGTAGTTACGCCACTGGGTTGATTAAGAAAGAATATGATTTTTTCCATGCATTTGTAAAAAAGGCCACTTTATTTCTACGGAATGCGGGAACAAAAGCCCCTTTTTGGGGTACTCGGAAATCAGCAGAAAATATCAACAAAAACCCTGGGAAACATTCATTAATCACGGATCAGGCAA
>JAPYZL010062794.1:0-37332 GCA_030522825.1 Platygaster orseoliae | reverse complement strand
ATTAACTTTAGTCTACAAGGTATTCAGGCACTGAAAGCGATATCTTTCTGAAGCATATTATCGCGGGAATATTGAATGGTTTTTTGTCCGGATTTTGGCGGCGCACCCTGTATGTCGATTTCATGGTTTTTTGGGTTGCTGAGTTGGAATTCGACATTGTCTTTGTAGAATTTTTTTGTTAAAACATTCTATTTAAACAAATTTATTAACAACCTCATTTTCATAACATATATGCCTATTTCGTGGTTTTTTAGGTTCCCTGATAGATGTGAAGCCATTATGGGAAAAAAACCAGAATGGGATTTTGCTATAGTCAGTATAGCCCCGTAATAGTATTCAACGCCGGTAAAAAGAATCCCTTACTTGTTGATGTAAACGGACACAAAGTGAAATCATATGCTTTTACTGTAGCAAAAACCCATTATGGGATTTTTCCTATTCTGGCCCAGAATAGGATTTCAACTATCAGGGTTGCTGAGTTGGAATTCGACATTGCTTTCGTAGAATTTTTTTGTTTAAACATTCTATTTAATCAAATTTATTAACAACCTCATTTTAACAACATATATATCCATTTCATGGATTTTTAAGTTGCTGAGTTTGAATTCACTACTGTTTTTTAGAATTTTTTTGTTTAAACATTCTATTTAAACAAATTTATCAAAAACCACATTTTTACAATATATATGTCCTTTTCATACTTTTTTAGGTTGCTGAGTTTGAATTTACTACTGTTTTTGTAGATTTTTTTTGTTGAAACATTCTTTGTAAACAAATTTATTAAACCTAATTTTCATAATATATATGTCGTTTTCATACTTTTTTAGGTTGCTGAGTTTGAATTTGACATTGTTTATGTAAAATTTTTTTTCTTAAACATTGTATTTAAACAAATTTATTAACAATTCTATTTTCACAACATAAATGTTTATTTCATGGTTTTTTGGGTGGATGAGTTAGATTTTGACATTGCTGTTGTAAAATGCTTTTGTTCAAACAATCTTTTAAAACAATTTCTTGCACAATTTTTTAATGGATAACAAGGACAGCTGTTATAAATAAACATATTTATATTCATTGCATTATTGCAGATTACAGAAAGCAAACAAAATTACAGAAAGCGAACAAAATAACGCGCTGTTCCACTTCTACCGGGTCCAACGACACACACCCAAGTTTTTATTTTGCATTTAAGTTGATTGCGTGTGTGGGTTTCAGGGACAACGGAAAGAAAGCAAACGGAGAATCGACGAAAATGGGAAGAATTTGAGGATCAATTGGAAAATTTGTCAAAGTGGTTATTGGGAATGGAAGTTAAGTTCAAGGATCAGCAATTGCAACCAACTCTCGCTGATAAAGTGGCAAGGCTGGAACTTTGCGAAAAACAAAGGGAGGAAATTTTGAAGAAAGAACAGGAAATCGACCAATTCGTTGATAAGTCGCACGCGCTATTAAATGTCACTGGGGTGGAACGTATCAGGCCTTTGATATCTCCAATAAGCAACAGGTATGGGAAAAAATTACTATACAATGATTAACTATTTCATTTTGAGAATTTTAATTTTGAATAATTTTTAATTCTATTGTTGGTCAAAGATTGCTTATGCGTCATTTAATCTCAAATCGTATAGGCGATTCAGGTCACTCTTTTTTTTAGTGTAAATTTTTTTATAGTTTCTGTATCAAAATCTATTGGACACGTGTTTTATCTTTTTGCTTGAATTTTAGTTGTTTCAACGTAGAAAATTTTTTTAAATCTTGATAACAAGTTTTTTTAGGCTAAATTGACACATGTTAAATTTTCTTGATGAATAAATAACTTGGTCAAAAATTGTCCAATTATTATAATTTTTATTTTGTTTTGTTGATTAAGTATTATTTAACAAGAAAAATATTTTAAACTTAATTTTTCGAAGGAAAGTTTCTTACAGTAATTATTTGCAGAAAAACTTTGGAAAATTGTCAACCGAAAAATTTCGACATTTCATAAGTTTTTCTTTTAACAAGTTAGTTAAATTAACAATATTCAGTATTATTCTCTGTTTTCGCATGCAGTTATGGAATGATTCATAATTTTATGAAAAATGATTTCATCATAATTTCTCTTTCAATTCATTAGAGTTATATGTTTCTATAGCTTAAAATAAAATTATGCATTTTAATCTACATTGCAAAGTATAACATTTACAACAAATAAAAATTTTACCATTAAAAAAAAGGAATGAAAAAATCTACGCGATATGGGAATTTTTAATTCTGAAGAGAATATTTCAATATGTGTTTCATAAAAAAATTTCGAAACATTATTAAGTTCCAGAGTTATTTTATCTTCGAAATTAAGCAGTGTATAAATATGTGACACAGAACGAAGAAATCGACCTAAAAGCAACCTTCGTTTGGGCTCATTATCCAAGTCAAGGACACACGAAAGTAAGCTCAAACGAATGGTGTTCTAAGGTTGATTTTTTCGTTCCAGGTCACATATAAACTCCAATATAACTATTAAAAAACATAAAATCTCAAATATTAATCAAACAACCGACACCACTTAATTTCTAGATACCAATCTCTCCTCAACCTTAGTAAAGAAGTCACCAATCATTGCCAAAGCATAGTAGAAGGTCATCACGTTTACGAAAAAAAATTATCATCTGTCAACTCTCTGTTATCTTCACTCGAAGAAAGCTTTGCAGCTGTAAAAGAAGATGAAGTTGACGGTGATTTGGAAGCTAAAGGATCACGTTTGCAAATGTTGCTGGCAGAACGAGAGCAAACCGCTCATCGTCTGACAATTGTTGCAACGACAGGTGAAAAGATCATTCTGGACACTTCAGCTTCAGGTCGAGAAAAAATAAGAACTGAAATTAGAGAAGCCTCAGAAAGGTGGGAAAAACTGGTGAAGGATATTTTGGAGGAACAAAAAAAGCAGGACGCCCAATCTTTGCAATGGTCCAGTTATCAGGAAACATTGCAGCAGATCATGGCTTGGCTGGATATGATGGAAAGGTCGATGAAACAAGATGCGGGAACCATATGTACAACGTTGCAAGAGATCAAATCGAAATTGTTGAAAAACAAGGTATTTCATTCATTTATTTGTAACACTTTACAGACTTTTTTAATTTAACGATGCAAATATAACAAATATGAAGAAGTCTTAGTTTTTGATGAACTTCTTCTGAATTATAGACAATGTATCAAGAAATAGTGGCTCACAAACGCGTTATCGACTCCGTGTCAGAAAAAGCTAACGTTCTCGTCCAACTACCACAAGTTCCTTCGGACGTCCAAGAAAAAGTCAACGATGTTTTGCGAAGATACAGTAAAATCCTGGAGTCCTCGCAAAAAGAAATATCCAACTTGGAAGCTCTGGCAGAAGTTCTTCAGCAATTCAATGATTTACAAAAAGCATGCCAGGAACAGCAGAAGCAACAATGGGAAAAGCTCACAAACTTTAGTGATTTTTCGGGAAATAAAATTGCGTTGCAAGCGAAACTCGAGAAAGTGCTGGAAATTCAAGATGACCTTCACGATGGTGAACTGAAGTTGAATGTTCTTCAAGAGCACTTGGTGAAAAGTGCGAAAATTCTTCCAGCAAGAGCACAAGAAACGATGGAACGGGATCTCGCGAATTTGAGGTTTTTTTTTACTATGACCATGAGCACTGACTGATAAAATGTTTGAAACATTCAAATTTGTGAATTTTGTATTTTAGGTTCGAGAACGAGAAATTTGCTGCATCTGTTGGCGATGTTAGAAGATCGATTGAAACGAGGATACAGCAATGGGACGAGTACGATAATTCGTTGGAAAAATTGTTAGGTTGGCTAAGCGAAGCTGAGAATACTTTGAAAAATTATACCTTGAAAAACATGCTCGAGGAAAAACAGGAGCAACTCGAAAAATATCAGGTAAAATCGATGCTGCGTTTTTCACTGAATCATTTTTAACCAGACGCAGAAGTTTCACTTTTTGAGATTGATTACACTTAAGAGACTGAGATGGGGAGAAATAGCTTTTTTGATTGTTTCATTTTAAACGATTTCTTTAGGATCTTTTGAAAGTAATGGATTCTCGCAACTTTGGAGTGGTTGAACTAGTGAAGTTAGATGAACACCTAGTGGAGCACGTAAGAAACAGAAGCTCTTAAAAAATGGGTTTCTATGCACAGGTCTATCTCATACATAATAGAAGCATCATTTTACGAAAATGAAACTGTACTTCATATTTTCGTAAAATAGATGGTTTTCATGCATGTAGGAAATGATACTTTTCAGCTGCCGGCTTGTGGTTTTCGGTGATGAGCAATTTCTTGGAGTGATTCCGAAATTTTATCTTCGACTGTGACTCTCTTGCTTGAATTTCACTATGTACTTTATGCAACTCTCTGTAAAAATTTTTCATAATGTTTTTTCTGAATGGCACTTTTTTTGCAGTCACTCTTGGTGAATTTGAGGCAGAATGAGGCTGAATTCGACAGGATGAGCGACTTTTCTACAGATCTTACACAGATAAGTGGAGATTCGAAATTTTCTGCGAGCGTGCAACAAGTGACTTCTAGATTTCAATCTATCCAAACAACTGCCAAGGTGGGTTTTTATTCAATAGCATTTTTTTTCTCTTTCTGACGAGATATAGAAATTCGTAATATGGCAGAATACACAATTTTTGTACTTGAAAGTTTTCAAATTGTGAAAAAAATTCAGAAAAAAAAACCAGAGTCACCTAGAACATTTAAGATGAAATGGCTCATAAGCTTATACTTCAATAAGAGTACTTTACGCCAACAATTTTCTTCTTAAACAATGATTTCTCAACTTTCAGGAATTAGTAAAAAAATGTGAACAAGCTACAACCGACCACATGGCGTACTTGGAACGTTACAAAGAATGTTTGAAGCAATTAGCCATCGTGCAAAGCTTATGCCACAACACAAAAGAAAACACTTCCGAAAATCGTCAAGAAATTTCGTTCCACATCGAAGCCATAAGAGACCTAATCTCGCGACGCTCGTCCTTGACGTCCCTTATCAACAGTGCCGTTGAATCTGGAGAACGCTTGTACGCGACAACTGGTCCCGCGGGACGAGACATCATCAGCCATCAACTTTCGGATTTGCAGGTTGTTCTGGAAACCTTGTATGACTCTGTTTCCTCGTTAGAACGCGACCTACGAGCCAAAGAGTCTCGATGGTCTGGATTTGACGATTTCAAAGAAGCTTTTGAAACGTGGCTGAAAAATGTCGAAGGTCAAATCAACACCGAAATTGAACTCAAGTCTACCATGGACGAAAAATGTGCCCAACTGCAAGTTTATCGCAGTATCTTGCATGAGGTTCAGGCTCACAAGCAAGATATTGTAGATCTGAAGAACAAAGCTGAAGCTCTGACAGAAGTCTCGAATCAACTGGAACGAGACCTCGAGGACTTGTCGAAGAGATACTTTACAATTCTGCAGCGAGCTTCAGCATTTGTCGACAGGTTGGTTGCATCATCTGAAGACATATGTTTCCTTCAATAATGTTTTGTAAAAACGTTTGTTCTAGTTACGAAGGCATCGTTTCTCGCCATAAGCAATACTCTGATGCTGTGATGGAGACTGAGGATTGGCTGAACGCAACATCCAGTACCGTACAATCCTGCGCGAACACCGACCTTGACAGGATTACTCTTCAAGGGAATCTCACTCAGCTTCAAAACTTGTACCAGAACCTACCAGAATACCTCATGAAGCAACTTCGTCAAAAGGCAGAAAGCGTTATCCCAGACACACAACCAGGCAAAGAGAACATTCGTTTGATTATAGATACAGCTCAGCAAAACTGGGATAGCTTAGTTTCCACGATTAAATCGAGTATTGATGCAATAGAAGCGAAGTTGCAACAGTGGGTCGAATTCGAGATGACCAAAGAGCAATGCCTGATTTGGATACGAGACACTGATATCAAAATCCATGCTGTCGATCTCAAGTGCACTTTGCCAGAGAAGAAAGAACAGCTGGAAAAACTACGAAGTCTTCAGGGAGAGATTCGAGCGAAAGAACTGGAAATGGATGCAGTTACTGAAAGAGCCCAGCAATTGCACAAGAATTCATCTTCGAGAATTTCGCATATTTCTGAACTTGGTATCAAGTATCAACAAATAGCCAACAAAATCAAGGAAATGAACAATCGCTGGCATCGGTACGTGACGTCCCATCAGGAATTCGATACTCAGTTGTGGGAGTGCTCCAGCTGGTTAGAAAACGTGAAAAACAAATTGGCTTATTGTTCGGAATACGGCGCTTCCTCGCAGGATGAGCTAGAGAATAAGATGGAGATTGTTCAAGACCTTATACTTTGTAAAGAAGATGGGTTTGCTAAGGTAAGATATTTTTGGAATAGTTTTAGTTAATTTTGATGATTTTTCATAAACATTTTCAACATTCGTTTTTATGACTCGCTATCAATTATAAAAATGACCTTGTACCACAATAAACTTGTAAATTAAAAAAACTGTACGTAACAAGTAAGTGAACCTCTTACTTTTTATTGAAAAACGACCTTACAGCACCTATAAATTTTAAATTTTAGATTCAGAACGTAGTAGAACTTGCCCAAGCTGTTTTAGCAAACACTGCTCCAGCAGGCCACGGCACCATCAACGAAGCCGTAGCAAAAGTCCAAGAACAATGGAGCTCTGCAGCTTCAAAGATGCTGGAAATTAAAGCGAATCTAGATGACGCCATTAACAAATGGGCATCATTGTTGGAACAAATTCTTTCGATCGAAAAAACTGTTGAGCAAATGCAGTCTTCATATGACGAACTGGTTCCGTTCCAAGCAACTATGTCTGAAAAGCGGTCCCAGCTAGAGCGCATTAAGACGTTAGAAGGAAAAGTTCGTTATGAGAAGATCGAAGTAGATACATTGAAGAACAAATTCTCAACAATGGCTTCAATTGGGCAGCAAGGCATGAACTCTTCTCGCGCTCAAGAAACACTAAACAGGTAACTCTTCCAAATCATGTACTACAACTATCACTATAATTATTTCATACTATCTACCACATTTTGTGTTTCAAGGTTCGATGTTTTGTTTGAGAAAATCAAATCATTCCTATCGGAAAGAGAAGAGCAGTACAAAGACCATCGCTCGTACAAAGAGGCTTACGATGATTTAATCAGTTGGCTCAATCGAGCTCGTGAAAAAATTCCGTCCATGAAACAACGCTCGTTGAGTGACAAATCAGCAATCGAAAATGCCGGAGCACCATTAGAAGCATTGTTGAACAAGAAAGCTCAAGGCGAATTGTTGGTCGAGCATTTGCAAAATACAGGAAAAGTTGTGTGTGCAAGTACGAACCCTCAAGGTCAAGAAGTCATTCAGAATGAGATTAGAGCGCTCTCTGAAAGTTTTGAGAGTTTGTTCAAAGGTAATTTTTATCCAATGTTTAACTCATGCACGGAGAAAAAAAAATGATCACGTTTGCACCATGATCATCACGGTGCAAAACATGTTTAAAACAGAAACAGTATTTTTTTCTCCGTGTAGCAACACTTTTCTACTCTTAAACTTCATTGTGCTTTTTACAGACATAAAACAACAAAAAGAGAACGTTGGTGCCATAATCAACCAATGGCGTGACATAAAAGACGAATTCGAGCGAATCAGTGATTGGTTACAACAACTAAATATTCACATCAAGGCCCAGAAAAATGCTTTACTTCCAAATGTTGAAGAAAAAGAAAAGCAAGTGACTGAGGTCAAAGTCATTTTGAATAATCTTGAAAATGGTAAAAAACAAATCGAAAAGTTCAATAAATTGGCGTCAGGGTTGCTCAACACTCAGCTTGACTCATGCGTCAATGATCAAATCAATAATTTGAATTCACGCTACAACGCTGAAGTGAATCTCGCGAGGGATGTACTCGCCAAGGTTGAAACTAATTTGAGTCTACATCGAGAGTTTGAAGGTCATCTGCATGCAACTCGTAAGTGGATCGAAAACGCAAAACAGGCCATCAGAGAAGGTACGGAAGGCTCTTCGAGTTGCAGTCGGGAAGAGCTCCAGAAGAAATTGGACAAGATTCAGGACCTGTTGCAAAAACGAGAGGAAGGGCAGAATTTGATTCACCTAACTGTCAATTGTGGAGAAAAGGTTCGGATTATTTTCCAAAGTAAAATTCCAAAATCTCAAAAATTTTTGGTAATTTTAAAAAACGGGTAACATTCTTAAAAATCCTGATAGAGTAATAATAACAAGTAGTTTTCTCACCAGGTGATGAGGAACACACGTTCAGATGGACGAGAAGAAATCGGAAATCAGCTCAAAGATATTCAAAGCGATTGGGAGCGTTTGGTGAAAAAAATTTCTACGACAAAAGTCCATCTGGAAACGAGTCTTCTTCAATGGGCCGATTACAGCTCGTCCTACTCTCAGCTGCAACAATGGATAAACGACAGAGAAGCTAAGCTCCAGCAAGTTTCCGAAGTGAAAGTTCCAAAGGTCAAGAGAGGACTTTCTGGTTTGAGTACCTTGGCAATTGGAGAACGCAAAGCAACGCTAAGAAGAACGAACAGCATCGTCCAAGACATTGTTGCATTCGAGCCAATGATACACTCTGTGACTACGAAAGCTGAAGATTTGCAACAAGCGACTCCAGCCACTGAAATTGTCACCAAATACGAGACACTGAGCAAGCAAGCCAAAGATTTGTATGAAAAACAGAAAGAAACGGTGGAACAGCACCAGGCTTTCATTGATAGTGGAAGCGAGTTTATTCAGTGGGTTCGAATAGCCAAAGAACGTTTGGGAAAGTGTTCAGAACCAACTGGTGACAGAGAAGCTATAGCTAGTAAAATAACGCAGTTGAAGGTTCTTCAAAGTGAGCTTTTAGAAGGTCAGGTGAAACTTCAAAAAGCTTTGGAGCAAGGTAATCATGCCTGTCAAATCGCTGATGCAGACGACAAAGAGACCATTGAAGAAGAAGTTGCTTTGCTGCAGGAAGAATACGATAATTATGTGTAAGTTTCATAAATATCAAGAAAGTTATAAATAATTTATATATCTACTAACTCATCTGCTTTTATTTGTACCAGTGAGTCACTGAACAGCACGAAAACTCTGCTGGACATGGGCATCGTGAAATGGACGGAATACGAAGACCAATTCCATGAAGCTTCAGAATGGCTGACACAAACAGAAGAGCTTGTAAAGAGTTTCAACAAGTTGCAAGATAGCTTGGAAGAGAAAAAGATCGTTTTGGAGCAGTTCCAAGGTCATCTTCAGACTCTGTTCGACTGGCAAAAAGAACTTGACAGGTTGAATATGAAGGCTCAGGTTCTTCTGGAAACTTGTGCTGATACACGAATATCCAATGCTATCACGCAGTTGACGACCAAGTACAATGCTCTTTTGTCATTGGCAAAAGAGATCATGCGACGATTGGAATTGCATTATCAGGTGAGGATTTTAACGATCCATTGTCGTTTAAGCAGTTTGATCTTCAATTTTTATCGTCTTTCAGGAACACCAACAGCACAACACTCTCTACCAAGAATGTCAAGATTGGATAGAGCGAACTCGAGAAAGAGTCAACGAATGCAAAGACATTCCAAATTCTCTGACCGAGGTCAACAACAAATTGCACGTTTGCAAAACCATCCGGCAAACTTTGGAACAAGGTCACAATAAACTACGCTACGCGGTAGAACTCAAGGAAAAAGTCATTATGAACACAGAACAAAATGGCGCTGCAAGAATTCAAGAAAGCACCGAAAATTTGAAAGCTGATTTTGAAAAGCTTCTGAGCGACGTTGAGGAGTGTCGTCAAAAACTGTCTGTCAGAGCTGGAGTTCTCGAAGAGTTGAACAAACTTCATCAAGGACTGAGTGAGTGGATCGAGGAAGTTAGAAGCAAAGTAAATTTGGATGAAGTGCCTCGCAATGATTTGAGCGAGAAACGCGCTTTGCTCGAGAAATATCGAGTTGTTGAAAAAGACATCTACGCTCATGGCGAGACTGTAGAACGATTGAAAGTGAAGATTATGGAAGAGGCATCAAAAGCTCCATATGAAGATACGATTTCGACGTATGAAGAACTCAAAAAGCTTATAGGAAACAAAATCAAGGTGAGAACGTAGTAGATTCTAGATTTCAGATCAACATCAAAAGTGACATTTATAATTATGAAGTAGGCAAAAAAGAAAGGCTTGGAATTGGGAAAATTAGAGTTATGAATTTAATTAATGGAAAATAGAAATGCTGAAAACATAACAATGGGTCCCTAGAAGAGTATCATATCTCTCGGGTCTCCCGAGCATTTCATCGTATTTTTGACAGAGGTGAAACATTTCATCGTATCTCAAAAATCACAATTTCGAGATAACTTGATGTAAAGTTTCCGTCATTTAAGAAACACAATGATAGCTCGAAAACAATATGTTACACATGTTTCTAATCACATATTATTTATATTTTAAAATATTATTTTTAGACTCATTTTTTTGTAATTTTTAACAGAAGATTAAGTAATATATTTTTAATATAAAGTAAGAAAGACAAAAATTGAATATATTAAAAATATTTCTCCATAAAAAAATTTACGCGTAAAACGAATAGTTTTTCATGCACCAGCATTGAAAAATGATGATACTGTAGTGGATTTTAAATAAATAATTGTATACTACAATAAATAATACTCACAATAATTTTTGATTATTGAAAAATATGAAAGCTGTAAACTTAATTATGAAAAATTGATTCATTCCCTCAAAAAATATTTTTGACGTAAATATTTTTAAGTATCTACCCTTCTGCCTTGATAATTTACTGTTTATGATAATTTTTAGAGTTATTACTTATAATATAATTATTTAAATAATTATTGTATAAGTGTCGCCGAAAATTTTTTCCAATAAATTTATTTGCCTGCTTGGAAGAATTAAATGATAATTGTCCTTCAGATTCGTGCCCGGAGTCATCACTGGAATATTTTTCATATCGTAATAAATTCATAAAATTCATTTGTTTAAATAATTGAATTTAACTTACTGTTGCTAAAATATATTTTTGCAAAACGCAAAATAATTTAGAAACGCATGGTTTCTGAAGCCGTGTTTTGCATATTTTGCATCAATAATATTGATTATTTATATAATAAATTTCTTTTGTTTTAATTTATTTCAATTTATTTCAACAAAATATTGGAAAAATTTCTTTTCGCAAGATATATGTCATTTTCTAGGTTTTTTAGGTTGCCTAGTAAGAATTTTTTATCGTTTTTGTGAAATTCATTTATTTAAACAAATCATTGCAAAATTTTTCTTTTACAATATGTATATCCTTTTAATGGCTTTTTTGGTTGCCAAGTAAGGATTTGACATTGTTTTTGCAAAATTTGTTTTTTGAAACTTTTAATTTGAACAAATTATTGCTCAATTTTTTTGTTACAATATGTATATCTTTTTCATGGCTTTTTAGATTGCCGAGTAAAGATTTGACATTGTTTTCGCAAAATTTGTTTACTTATACTATTTATATAAACAAATTATCGCAAAATTTTTCTTCTACAATATATATACATATATATATAATTTTAATGGTTTCTTAGGTTGCCGAATAAGGACTTGACATTGTTTTTGTAAAAGTCGATTGCTGAAACTATTTATTTAAAGAAATTATTGCAAAATTTTTCTTCTACAATTTGTATATCCTTTACATGGCTTTTTAGGTTGCTGCCGAGTAAGGATATTGTTTTTGCAAAATAAGTCTATTTTTACGATTTTTATAAACAAATTATTGCAAAATTTTTCTTCTACAATATGTATGTACTTTTTATGGTTTTTCAAATTGCCGAGTAAAGATTTATCATTGTTTTTTTTTTAATTCTGTTGTTGATATACATAATACAGAAGAAAAATTCTGCAATAATTTGTTTAAGTAAATTATTTGAATGAGCAAATTTTGCAAAAACAATGTCAAATCCTTAATCGGCAACCGAAAAAGCCATGAACAGGATATACATATTATAGAAGAAAAACTTTGCAATAATTTGTTCAAATAAATTGTTTAAATAAACGAATTTCACAAAAATGATCTCTAATATATTCTTACTCGGCAACCTAAAAAACTATGAAAACGACATAAATCTTGCAACAAAAATTTTTGAAATATTTGATAAATTGTTCAAATAAATACATTTCACAAAATCAGTGTCATTTACTTCTGCAACAACTCAAAAAACCATAAAAAGCATGTATTTTTCATAAAAACAGAATATTGCAATAATGTGTTTAAACGCATTGTTATAAAAAATTTAATTTATAAAGTAATGGAAATTTGTTGCTCAGCGAACTAAACAACAGGGAAAAGCACATTAATCTTGTAAAAACAAAATGTTTCAAAAGAATAGCCAAGTCAAAATTATCCAGTCAACTAGTATTTGGTCATTCCAATTATTGAAATTTGTTTTCAAATTTTAAAAGGTAAAAATTGAAAACTTGTTTCCAAATTTTTTGTGGAACATTCTTGAGGGTTTGAAGAAATCAATAATGACTTTTTCGGAAAAAGTCAAACATTTGAGTGACGATGAAATGTTTCACCTCTGTCAAAGATACGATGAAATGCTCGGGAGCCCCCAGAGATACGATACTCTTCTAGGGACCCATCGATAAATATTTGTCATTTTTATATTTTGGGTGACTTTCGTTAAAATCGACATTATGTTAGTAGGATAAGAATTTTTTGAGATTGTTGACATTTCAAAATATATTCTCTATTCTTACAGAATCTGGAAACCCAAGTCAAAGACCACGAAAATTACCAGTCATTCTACAACGAAGCATCGGATTGGACGCGTCGTGCCAAAGTCGAACTCCAGCAAAACAGCGTGACTCATGGTGACAAGGCAAAAGTTCTCGAACGGGAAAAGAAGTTGAACCAAATAGCAGCTTCTTTTCAGAAAGGCCAAATATTTATCACAAAAGTCATTGAGTTGAGTGAAAAAGTGATTTCCACAACAGGCCCGGAAGGTCAAGAGAACATAAACCAAGACGTGAAGAAATTGCAACAGGATCGGAACTCTTTGCTAGCCCAATGTCAAGAATCTCAGCAACTGATTTCCGACTGTCTTCTTACCTGGTCTCAATTCACGAGTGACCTTGAAAGTATGCAAAAATGGCTCGACAATTTCCAAGCCAAAATAGCAGACGAAAACACGAAAGAAAACAAAAATCCTGACGATTTGGTTCGTTGCAAAAAGCTCGTCGATGATGCCATCGATCAGAAATTGGTGCTCGAGGACTTGAACGACAAATGCGAGGCTCTATTGGAAATAAGTGCTTGCAGTTGGGCTAGAGACAAATCTGTGCAGTTGCAGTCTCAGTACACGAAATTGTTGACGGACGCGCAGGGATTGGTTTCTAAAGTACAGAAAAATTTGTCGGATCACACAGAGTTTTTGAAGGCCAAAAAGGAGTTACAGGAATGGCTGTGTGGTGCAGATGATTCCGTTAAAGGCTGCGTTGGAGTTGGTGACGTGTCTTGGGCTAAGGGAAAAATTGACATTTTGAAGGTGAGTTCTTTTTGCGTTGAATATTTTTCATTTCTATTCATTGTTGCATGCTCGTTTTTTCCTGTTCACAGCTTGTCGCTGCGAGAATGACTGAAGGTTCTCATTTGCTTCAAGCTCTTCAAAACGCTTTCACAAAAGCCATCACCATCGCATTACCAGAACAACAAGACCAATTAAGAACTGACATGTCAACATTGAGATCCAACTGGGAACAACTGAACATGGATTTGAACACAATTCAAACCAAAGTGAACTCGATACTGAACAGATGGGAAGACCATTCTGATTCTTACAGAAGGTTCGATCAGTGGTTGAGTGAAATCGAGCAAGCTATGGAATCATTGGGAACGACAAAGGGCGAACTCGGTGAAATGAAAACTAGCCTTGAAAGGTACAAACACCTCAATGAAGAAGCAGTAGGTAAAAAATCTGATTTGGATCGTTTGGTAAATGAAGCTCTTGAACTTTCGGAATGGGCGAATGACAACAAAACGAAAATCGAGACAGAAAACCTGTTCACACGTTGTCAATCTTTGTTAGAAACAATCGATACCAACAAATCTTCTATAGAAAACGAGGTCCGGAATTACAACGCATACTACGCCGCTTTACAAGAAACAGAAAAATGGCTATTGCAAGTTTCTTTCCAGTTAATGAGTCACAACTCATTATACATTGTCAACAAGGAACAAACTATGGAACACGTCGAGCAACACGACGCGTTGCTGAACGAAATTGAGAACTACGCAACGGTTTTGGAAGATCTGAAGGTGAAAGGTCAAGATCAAATCGATCGGTACGAGTCGGTAAATCCTTCCATCAAATCTGTGATCGAAACTCAACTTCAAAACGTTCGCGATAGCTACAATTCGCTCTTGAATACGGCTATGCAGATAAAGTCACGCTTGGCTGAATCCCTAGTGAAGTTTTTGGAGTACGAAAATGCGCTCAACAATATCATGAAAAATTTGGATGCGTATAAGGAAGAAGTTGAAAATGAACTGCAGTCTTCATTGGATACTCTAGAACTAGCTGAAGCTACTCTGAACAGGTCTCGAGCATTGCATAACAAATTGCAGAATGAGAAGACAAGGCTAGCTATAGCAGTTGAGGCCTGTGAAGCTGCTTCTGCTTGTGTTTCAAGACCAGGTAGTCCTTTGGATGCTCCTTCTGTCCAGGTACCAGTTAAGGAAGTTGAAGTCAGGAATCGTCTGGAAGACCTTATTGATCAGGTACTAAAATATATACCTTAGAAAAGAAGCTGCCATAGAAAATAATGTAAATTGTTTGAAGTTTCTATAAAAATAGTATGAAAATTTAGATAACATTTATTTTTATCGAGTATTGAGTAAGTTGCACGAGAAAAAAAGCTGTCGATAGGAGATTAACTGGTTTTTTTGTTGATATTTGGTGAACTTTATAATTTTTTTAGCGTATTATTCACAGCATGATGTACAATTTTTTAGCGTATGATGTATTATTTTTTAAACGTACTTATCAAATATGATTTTTTAATATGAAATTTTTATGACGGCGACTTTACCAGTGTAGTTCAACAGTTCTGAATAATGTTATGTATTGTTCATTTTCATTGATTTTCCTCAGATCCAAAACCACTTATCAGACACCGCCAAAACTGTCCTGGATTTCCAAGAGCAATCAAGACAGAAAAACGATCTTCGAACATGGATCAGCCAGCAACGAGCCATCTGCGGTGAATGGAAATCCAGACCTGCAAAACTGAGAATCGAAGCTGCTCAAGTGGAACAGCAAGCTATGAACGATCTTCTTACAAATGTGGCAGAACGTAGAAATCGTCTCCAAACGGAACTCGTCATCAATCCGGATGAAGACGGAGATATAGAAGAAAACTTGGACAAATTGGAATCCGAGTTGATCGATGCAATAGCCTGCAAACAATCGGCCCAAGATCTAATCCAAAAATATCGCTCGCAGGTTCAGGACATTCAGTCTTGGTTCGATACGCTCTCGAGAAAAGTTGACATGATCGAGAAAGGAAATGGTATGACGATAGGACAAAAAATTTCCGCGATTCAAGATATTTCGAGGGATTTCGAAGCTCAAGGTCCGCGGAGATTGGAAGAAGTAAAAAAATTGGGTGATCAAGTGATGGACTCTGTGAGTAATTTGGATTCGCAGCAAATAGAGGAACAGATAAAATCGGTAGAAAGGAAGTATGGAGACGTAACGAAGAAGATAGAGCGGAAATCTCAAGTTCTGGACATGACAGCGCAGGGAATTGAAGCTACCAAAGCCGAAATCGAGGACAATAGGGAGTGGATCGATGAGAAGAAACGATTGGCGAGAGTGGTTGAACCTTTGGGTTTCGAGAGCAAACAAGCGGAAGAAAAACTTTTGTCGTTAAAGGTAATTCTTTTTAAAGATTGATTTTACTATAATGTTTGTTGAATGAGAGATATGTGTTTGGTTTGATATGAATTACATAAGAATTTTTTTATACTCTTTTTATTTATGACTTCTTAGAGATCTTACGACGAAGATTTTTTACCTAAAATATATAGATGATTTTCCTTATGAATTATTGTGTTATTTATACTATCATCTATGTAAATCATGATTTTGACTTCGAATCTATTTTAACAAGAAATAACTTATATGCAACCTTATTTTCCGACTTTTATCAACACATATCCAAACTCCAAATTTTCCCAACTAGGCGATATTGAAAGAAGCAGAAGCCAAACAAGTTCTCATCGACACCCTGGAGAAACGCGTTGGAAACATGCAAAACGAACTGGAATCTAGCGAACAACAGCAGCTGGAATCCAGCACGCGAGCGTTGCGAGGGGAACAAGCAGAACTATGTTCAATTCTTCGAGAAGAAATATCCTCGAAGCTTTTGGCTGTTGAATCACGTCGCAAGCTCGAAAATGAAATCGAAAAGGCTCGAGTGTGGATGAAATCCAAGAGTAACGATTTGAAAAAGCTCAGTGGATATTTACCGTTGAAAGCTTTGAAAGTTGAACAAGATATTTCCCAGCATAAAGTTTTGCAAAGTGACATGAAATCGTTCAACGATGATGAACTGAAAGACATTTACAAACGAGGAAATAACTTGATCCGAGAATGCGACGAGGGAGATCGAGCCAAGTTGGAAGCATTATTGAACAACATTCGCGAAGAGTATGAGGAACTTCAAAAAGAAGCTCGCGAAAAGCAAGCGGCGTTGGCTGATCTTCTTCAAGGTCGCAAAGCTTTCGAAAATGAGATTGACAGGTGTCAACGGTGGATTAATGAAGCTGAAGTTGCGACATCAGCAGATATTCGGGCATCCAGCGTTGAAGTACTGCGTGAGCAGTTGGCAAAGGTAATGATTTTCGAAGTTTTTTATGTGGTGAAATGATAACATTTACTTCGTCAGATAAAACTATATATATATAACGCGATTTTCCATTGGCTGGGAAAACTCGAATATCGAATGGTTCAATGTATATTAATGTTGATTTATTTGAATGAATCAATGAATATTAATTCTAACATCATCATTTTATTTAAAAATTGATTTGTGGATTCAAGCTTTTTTTATTCAAATACATCACTTTCAATGTGAAATCGGAATAACTCATTTCTGGCGTCTATCAGTATGTATCTTATAAGTATTTTTGACATTTAAAAGATCATCTAGTACTTCTAAGGATTTGTGTATGGGTTTATAAAGTTTATGTTATAGAGTTCAAGGTTTGATATGTTATGGAAGTTTCATTATTAATCGGTAGTATTTTTATAAATATTAGCAATAAAAAATACTAGAGTAAAAGGAAACTTGGGACTAGAATTAAGGAACATGAAAGTAATATAAGACATACATCCAATCACATGGTTATTACTGATCACAGGGTTAAAATGGGACATGGCTTTGATTGGAAAGAAGTGAAGATTTTAGTTAAGAAGAGTAATTATTTTAAGAGATGCGTCTCTGAGATGATTTTCATTAATAATGACTAATATAACTTTGAATAGACAAGAAGATACAAGTAAATTGAGTGGTATTCATGATAGATATTCAAGTATGTTCTGATTCACGTTGACTTCGTATTGATAGTTTGATCGGATTTTATAGACATGATATTTTGGTTTTCGTTTGGTTTTGTTTGATTTTTGTTTCACTTTTGTGTTCATAATTCTGGGTTCGCTGATAGCGTTCAGTTTTCATTTAGTCTTAATGTGAGCGAGATGTGCTTTACTCGCTCCATTGATTTTGACAGCGTTAAGTTTGTTAACGAAACATTATTAATGAAAACTTCAATATAGTTTGAAAAGATGACGATATTTGACGTGTTATGATGTTGAATTGATTAACCTTCACATTCTACATATTAAGTAAGTTTGAAAGAAGTTAAGGATGTATTTAAGGTGATTTATCTTATATTGGTTTGTATATGATGTTTTCATGAATTCATATTATTTGTACAGTTCCTGAAGAGGACTCAGATTCGAGTTGAAATGTAGAATGATTATAAATAAAAGAAGATATGTACAATTGGTCTACATGGATTTTAATTATCCTAATTGGCTCTGAGGGATCAATCATTGAGAATATTCTAACTGGACAGAGCACTTGAAGAAATTTATAATTGCTAGTATTTTTAAGGTTTTTATTTATTTTCAATGTTCATAAAATTTTGAAAAATACTTTAGTCGTAATAACAAATTCTCAGCTACTTTATAGAGTCCCCCACAGATTTTCGGAATTTGATATTATAAAATTGAATGTTTATTAGATTTTCGTGTCTTGATGAATTTTTCGAGAAAAAGTATTCCAAATAATATCCAGTTTTTCAAAGATTTAGAGTTTTTTGTATTTTTTTTTTTAGTATTTATACAGTTTGAGGAATTTTATAACTTTTTAAAATATTTTCTAGAATTTTCAGTATTCAAAATATTGTTCAGTATTTATCAAATTTGGTATAATAATCTCAGTTCTGTATAGACATTAAGTGTTCTCATAAATTTCTACATTTTTTTCTGATATTCGATGCTCAATAATATAAAGAATTACAGATTTGAGGTATTTAAATAGTTTTTTCATTACACACATAACAGTGAATTTATAAATTTCTGGTACTTTTAACATATTTCATATTTTTTCAGTACTAATAAAACTGAATGGATTTCTATAGAATTCTTCTAAATCGTTATGTAGATTTTGAGTATTTTCATACATTTTAAAAAAGATGTATGCAGAATTTTTATATTTTAGAGATTTCTGTTACTTTCAAATTTTTTGCATTCTTAACATTTGTAAATTCCGTAGTATTTTCTAGTGTTGTAGATTTCCGATTCTTTTATTGATTGCTGTCACTGCGAATGGGAAAATATCTTTTTTGTAAAGTATTAATAATCATGTAACCGGAGTTGAAGATTTTATCATCCAATATTTTTCATTTGCAGTGATGTGTAATTTTAGAATTTGATGATTTAAACTTAAAAAAAAATTCACCGTTTCATAAAAATATTCATAGCACATTTTCTTAAAATATGCTCGTAGTTATTTGATTTCTTTTCATTGTTCATACAACGCAAAGAAATTTCCTATATTTTTCTGGGTTTCTATAGAGAATTTAAGAAATAAATGCATAAGGAGGTTTTTAGTATTCAAATCATGTTTTATGAAAACTTAAAAATCAGTTTTAAGTTTTTTATCTATTTGTGTGACTGTGATCTTCAGTCTCAGTCAAAACTTTCGAATTGTAATAGTTGTTACATCATATAAAAAAAAAAAAATAATAAAAAAACTAAAAACGGTCACTTACATATTCATATGAAGATTGAACGAGTTGCTACAAAATAAATTTATATAAATTTTTTACAAGTTGAGGAGTACATAAGTATACTGCCCCTCCCTCCTCATGGTGACGATATCTTTGCATATCAGTTTAAATAATATGTACAGAATCGTTAACTATTTTGGTGGTATTTTATTTTCGAAATAATCGACAATTATCTTATTCAACGTTGAATATGCTTTAAAAATAAACAGACTTCTATGAAATAATAAAACCATGACGTTATTGAGTTTCCTAGCCAAAAACCTTGTTATTCTCAAATGCCTTCCAGCACAAAAATGACTATTACCATCACACAACCCTTTTTCCAGTACGACCGACTCCGCAACGAAGCAAAAAAATACGCTGAAGATATAGAAAGCATAATCCAGCAAGGAAAATCGATCCTACCAACTATCAGTGACGCCGACAAATTGGAACTCAGTGAGCAATTAAAGAATATGAAAGAAGCTCATTCCAAGGTCACTGCTATCATAACCGAACGAGCCGGAGCTTTGCAGAAAAGCATCGACGAAGCGGAAGAAGTCGCCGCAAGAGTCGCGGAAGCTGTTCAATTCATGACGAACATACAGCACGAGCTCCAAGAACTCCACAAACCAGTCGGTTCTCGCGTGGAAGATGTCGAAAGCATGCTCGCGTCCTACGAAAAAATTCTCGACGATCTGAAACAGAACAAAGCCAAACTCGCAGACCTGCAAGACGTCAACTTGACCGACTTACACGGAGTGATCACCCAACAAGACGACTTGATCAGAACTCTAGAAGCCCAGATAGCAAAGCTCCGAAAACTTCTCTTCCTGCGGCAACAATTTCTTGCACTCATCACGGAAATCATGAATTTCATCGCAAAGTACACGGACGTCGTAAAGGACATTGAAAAATGTTGTCAAACCACGGAAGAGAAGATCAAAAAGTACGACGACGTGATTTCTAAAATTCAAGAATGCGAAGCTACATTGGCCAGCGCGACGGACAAGGGTCAACAAATCGCTGCCGACGGCTCAGCTGCTGACAGGAACAACATAACCGAGCAGTTGCAGTCGTTGAAACATCAATTACAGACCCTACGACGAACCGTCGAAATGCAAAGAGAACAGCACGAGCTCGCTGCAGCCGAACACAAAAGACTTGCGGAGGAATTGGCTGAATTGCTGGATTGGCTCGGGACTAAGGAGAACGACGTCAAAAGTCGCCCCTTGCTGGAAAGGGACATCAAGAACGTGGAGACGGAAATCGAGAATCACGAAGTGCTCTGTGAAAACGTCAACGAATACTTGGACAAAGTTCGAGCGTTGAAAGATTCGGTGCAACATGAAGATGGTATGCCTGGATCGTTGAAGGAAATGCTGAGCGAAGCTGTATCCCTCTTGACCTCGCTACCGAGAGAAACTAAGGATCGAGGGAACTATCTGAAAGATAATTTGCAAATGCGTCTCGAGTACAACGCACTCACAGACAAGTTGTACAGTTGGGTTCGAGAAGCCGAGATAAGGCTGGAGAGTGATAGGGAGGGGCTCGATTTTCAGAACATCTTGAGCGATCTCGAAGAGCACAAGATTTACTTCAGCACCGAAGCTTCGATTCGAGAATTGGTCTCGCAGCAGATTCAGCAGTCGGCTGATAAAATTTGGCCGTCACTGAGTTCGACGGAGCAGGAGGAACTGAATGCGGAGCAGCAACAGTACACTCAGCTCTTGAAAAATACTTTGAATACCGCCAAGTCGAAGAAAGCTCGGCTCGAGCAAGGGTCCGATACCTGGCGCGAGTACGTGCAGACTTTGGAGAGGGTGAAAGGCGTTATTTTTAGGACCAGGTTCACGGACGAACCAGTCAATACTCTGGCCGGGCTGCAGTTTAATATCCAGAAGATCTCGCATGCTCTGAATGATATAAAGGTAAGCTGTCATGTATATTACTGTTTGGCTCAGATATTTTATACTCTCTAAATCATAATCAGTTGTTTTCATCACTTTGTTATGTAAGTGGAATGAAAAACTACTGAATTACAGTGGATTTTCACTCATCAATCAGTAGAAACTACTTATGAAGAGTGGTCTCACAGTAAACATGCAAAGTAATGTGAAGTGGTTAAGTTAAGGTTAACTTAACTTAGCAAGAAGAAGACGAAATGTGAAAGAAAATTTCATACACCCTTTTCCTTTCATTATCTGTTACACGAACAATTGTAAACCTCAAATTTTGTTTACAATTTATTCTATGTTTTCAAAGTTTTTACACTTGTTCTCTTAGACAAAAAATTAATTCTGCTAAATTGAACTTCAACTTGAACATACACACTATACAACATAAGACACGAATATTTTTTCCAGAACCAACACTTCGAACTCGAATTACTGAATGAACGTGGTAAAGAAATATCAAACTTAGCGGATCCAAGCAACAAATTAATCATCTCAAGTCAATTATCAGACGTGAATTCAGATTGGAAGAACTTGTTGTCGAATCTCCAAGATCGAAGAGATGCTCTTGAAGCACTTTTGAAACATTGGGAAGAATTCGAATCGCGTTGGACTGACGTTGAAGCAAAATTGAATGCAATAGAAGAGAAAAACAAGTTCATTGATTCCACTGTCAGATCAAAGCAGCATCTTTTGGACGTGAAGAAATCTTTATACGTAGGTTTTTCAACAGATTTTTTTTTGTGTTGGGGATTTTTTAAATAATAGGTGACTCTGTTTTGGCAGGATTTGATAACTGATGCTGAAGAGATTCCACCGTTAATGGACGATGTCAAAGAACTGGCGAAACCTGTGCTTACGTACTTGTCTGCTTTTTCGGAAGCACCAGCAGAAGAATTGGAAAGCAGAATAGAAAAATTGCAAAAATCTATCGGGGCGTGAGTAGACAAATTTATTGTTTTTTTCATTATGTGTAATTTTTTTGGGTATTATTTTTCCTATTTTGAGAGGTAAGTAAAGGAAGGGACTGAACAAATTATTTTTAGATTATTGTTTGAACTAACGATTAACTTGCGTTAGTTTTTTTATTTGTGTTATTGACTGAATTTGCAATGAAGATTTAAACAAATTTTTCATATATTTAATGAAACGATAAAATCTATCAGACCATTTTCAATGAGCAAAATACTTCTTGAATCCATTCATTAGCATATTTTTCAAATCACGAGGACAAGCTTTTTTCTTTCTATTTAAAGTTAATATATTTTTTTTTAGCGAGTGCCAAATTATGTTTTAACAAATGGATTTTTTTAAAGAGTGATATTATTTCGAAATCGGAAATTGGCTGTTTGTAATTTTCTCGAAATTGTATGAGGAATTTATAAAAAGTTGAACAATTCTTTATTTAAAAATAATAAGAGATAATTCATTTAAATGAAAAATTTATTGATTCCCGGTCATTTTCCCGAATGACCATATTCCCGAATGACTATTTTCCCGGAAGCATTTTTCCTCGAACGACAATTTTCCCAAAAGTATAATTTTCCGAATTTCGGTTGAAATTTCACTTTTATTTCAATAAAATTGTATACATTTATGAATTTCATAAGAAGAGTCTTCAATAAGAAGATTCGCGGTAAAAATTCCAAATTAGTTTTCTTCAGATATAAAATTCAAAGAGAGACCTTTACAAAATTAGGCCAATTCAACAATTAAGATTTTAAGACGTGATTGAGAGATTATGTAAATGTCATATGTTACAACTTATTCTCAAAATATGCAAGACAAATTAAAATTCAGCTATTCATTGTATCAGTTTGCTTATTTCAAATGAAAACAATTTTCGAAGTTCGTAAACAGTAAGTGAAAATGCTCTGAATAATTATAAAAATAAACTCCCATCTGAAATATTTATAAAAAAGGTAAAAAACTTTAGGATCTGGAGTTTTTTAAACAAAGACAGACAAAACGATTCTATCACTTTAAGCTATAAATTTCCGAAAAGACGAAAATTTATTTGAAAACCTGAATATTTACGTTTAAACGAAATCAAAATAGAAATTTTAGAAATTTGACAAATATTTCTGTTCAGAAATTGTTTATGAAAATATTATTCTGGAAAACTTGAGTTCCTCAACTCCGCCAGAATACAAAAATCTAATGGCAACTTTATCTCAATTTCCAATTATGAATTCTATTATGAAACTATGTTCGAAATCAGAAATTTAAATCTTCAATTTTCGAGTCACACTTATCCAATGGTTTTTCAAATAAAATTATCAACTGAAAGTTCTGCAATACGAAAAACCGTATCAGCACTTTGTGAAAGTAAATTTGCCAAGCTAGAAAAAAAATTAATTCTTATTCCTCAAAAAAAAAAAAAAAAAAAAAAAAATTCCCGAAAAATTTACATACAAAAAAAAATCTGTATGCTATTTAATTAAAAAAAAAATGATTCTCTTAAAGACATTTACTGTACCAACGAATTTCTGTTTCGCACATCGAATTCTTGAACCAAAATCGCGACGAAATTCGTTTTTTTCGCCGGTATTCCGACGACAGGCCGCATGCGTCGCGGCGTCTCGCCAAAAACTTGACGCTCACGCCGAAGCCTCATTACGTTTCAAATCGCGATCTGTTGCTGTTTAGTTTATAACATAACTCGCCGTTCAGTTGTCGAATTTTCAATAATTTATTATCAAATCTCGCAATCAAAGAAAAAATATTTTCATTGGAATACGGAATCCTCGTTGCAGGTACGCAAGTTTTTCCGTCTGTAAATTGTGCTCCCGATCGTGAAATTTTCTTAAACGTAAACAAATTAATCTTACTCAGGTGACTGAAGTGCTTTTCTTCGCAAACAAAAAGTGAAATAATTTCAAATGTCGCAATTTTACCAAGGACGTAATATATCTAAAAAATGTATAAATTAAATCCGTAAAATCTTGTGTTCCACGTGACGTTTCTGCTAGCTGATTCTATATTCGGTATTTCACATTTTGAAATAAACACAGCTCTAAAACCTGATTTTTTTCCCTGAAATTTCAGAAAATACCTCCCACAAAATACGCGTTCACGTAACTTACAATTGTTCCAAATAGTCAGATTCCCGACACTACGAACATAAAAAAGAATGTAAAAATATGGAAAGTAATTTAAGCTACACTTTCGTTACGTTCGTCTACTTTTAGCCAAGGCCTCCGTCACTGGCTACCGTCCGTTTGGGACACAAGCCAACCGAGAATGAAACAGTGGGGCTTACGCGACACGCATTTCCGATTCTAAATTCGCCCAGAGTCGCTGATCTTAAAATTTCTAAAATTCTGTCGGTCCCCGCATGCTCAACTCCCAAACAATTTTTCTCGCTGACTAAATATAATACAAGCCCTCCTCCGCCATGTTTATACTGTTGAAAGAAAAACACTCGACGTAAGCCCGTCACTCTAACCTTTCAGGGTCGTCGCTTCTTTGCGAGAAAAATCTGAAAAGGTGGTTCGAGGTATTCAGAATCTAGAAGAAGACGAACGCGAAGTTGCAAGATTCAAATCCGATCTCGGAAACATCGCCGAGCAAATTTCCACTTTCTACGTGTTCGGGGCTGACCAAGACGAGACTGAAAACGACCTTGCTTCGCTCAGGCGTCGATTGGAGAAACTCGTGAATTCAGCGAAAGAATTTTCGTCGAGTTGCAAGGCGCGATACCAAGAACTCATCCCGACTGACTTAGACCAGTTATTGACGACTTTAGAATTGAGC
Organism: Platygaster orseoliae; assembly: GCA_030522825.1. Classification (NCBI taxonomy): domain Eukaryota; kingdom Metazoa; phylum Arthropoda; class Insecta; order Hymenoptera; family Platygastridae; genus Platygaster; species Platygaster orseoliae. The sequence goes on along the minus strand of JAPYZL010062794.1, from coordinate 12,276 downwards.
ACGGAGGAAACTATTCACGCGATGGACGAAAAACAGAGGGAGCAAAAAAGGGCGAGAACGCTGAGAACGGAATATTTGTCCGACGTGGAACAAGTCCAAGACTGGTTGAGGGACGCCGAGGTCAAGGTCCAAGATCGCTCCATAGAGCCGGCGAAATTCATGGAAAATTTGCGTCGAATCCAAAGCGAGTTGGTGCTGGTCGTTGGAAAACACGAGCGATTGACGAAAAATGGCCAGGATATTGTGGAGAACAGCAGGGACGAGAATGAGAAAGATCTGATCGGAAAAACGATCGCGAATTTGGGCGAGGAATTGGGGCAGGTCCAGTCGTGGCTGGACGAGAAGAAGCAGGCTGTGGGAGATACATTAGACGCTTGGCAACGATTTCTGTCGCTGTACGAGACCGTCAAAGCTTGGACGAAGGAGAAACGGCTTTTCTTGGTGGAGAAGCTCGAATTGAGCACTCTCAGCCAGGCCAGGCAAAAACTGCATGATTATTCCGTAGGTTTATTTCGGTTGAGTACGAAAGGCATTGCAAGGACAGACGAATTATTTTGATGGAATATTTTTTTGCAGGTGATGGTGAAGAGCTGTAAGCAAGTAAACAAGAACTTAAGTGACATGGGGAAAGAACTCGAAGCTATTGGCCAAGTTACCAGCACTGGGGATCTTCCTGAGAAACTTACTGAAGCTGAGGAGGCGAAGGTTGAAGTAGAAGGGCAACTTTTGCAAAGGGTGAGCTGTGATATTGAGATTATTTTTAATTTATGTAACTGAAAAACTATGACACTAGTTTTTCTGATCGGTGGAAATGTTTTTTAGAATGCCCTTTTACAAGAAACCAGTGAAGAATGGGAGCAGTGCGAGAAAAAGATGAAGGACGTTCGAACGTGGATGGAAAAAGCTCGCCAGACTCTTGAGTCACCTCAGAATAAGAAGAAGCCTCTTAGAGATCAGCACGCTATTCGAGAAAAAATGCTTGGAGATATTGAAATTCAAAAAACGAAAATATCGATGAGTGTTGAGAAGCTCCAAGTTCATTTCCGATCGGGCATTGGGGGCGATAGCCGTGTTACGGATGCGGCTAATAACCTCATAGTCGAGCTTAATGGCCTGCTGGTAACAATCAAGGAGCAAGCTGTTTCTCTTGAGGCGTGTTTGGGACAACTCGATCAGTATCAGCAGGTTAATATTTTCAACCAAACAAAGAACAATAAACAGTTTTATCGAGTTTCTAATAAATTTTTGGATTCATCATTAAATGTGACCGAGATAATATTATTAGAGGCAATATGTCATCTTATCATAAATCACACAAGTAATTACGGCGAGGTCTTATTTCTGCTTGCAAAATTTTTTATAGCATCTCTATCGAAATCGATTGACTACGTGTTTTTTCTTTCATCATATTTTTAGTCTTGTTTTGAGTATTTATTTTTATAAATAAAAATTAACTTTGAAGCCGATATTTCAAAAATTCTTGACGACAAAACAACTGAAATCCAAGCTAAAAGAAAAAAAGTGCATCTTCCACTTTCATAGAGATACTACAAAAGTTTTCACGAAGAAAAAAAATTGAATCTGAACCACTTTAGTGATTTGAGTTGTAAAGAAGACTTTCAAAAGGTGTTGGTCTTCAAAAATTCAACTTAAAAAATATCCGTAACTTCTTTCCATAGCTAAATTCAAGATAAACACTGATTTTCATTTGCAAGGATGTACAGAGTTCACTACACGAATTTAAAATATGTGAAACTGTGATTCAACTTGCAAAAACTTTTTTTATATATTCTCTAGTTGGCTTAATCTTAAATTTAGAAGGTAAGTGACGAAAAGTGTTTCATGTTTTTGCAGGAAATTCAGCAGATTCGGCAGCAAATAGTGCAAGCCGAGCAACAGCTGAGAACGGTTTTGAGTCCCATGTACTTGCCAAATGACAGAGAAAAAGCTGCACAAGAGCAACAGGTAGGTTTTTTCTCATTTTTCAAGGCACTTGCACTTGTACAATGCACTTATACAATGAACAACAGTAGAATTCTTGGTACGAACCCAAAACCACGATTGTGAAGTAAAACTTGGACAGAAATAATCAGATTCGTTTAGAGTTTGAATATTCGCAATGAAGATTTGAGACTTTATTTTTGTCTGCAGTGGCGTGGTATGAATAAAATTTAAAGCAGATCTTCCTCAAAGCTTACTTTTTTTTATGATTTTGATTTCATACAAAAAAAAATTTAATGAAACAACCCAGCACTTTTAATCTTGATAAGTAAATTGAAACTGCTAAATGTTCAATAAATATAGTAGATAATATAAACGAAAAATTCAACCTTCCCCTTCCCCCTCAATTTTAGAGTTTTGTCTTATTGGCTACTACGCCACTGTGTGACAGCGAAAAGATCGATATTTAATTGCAATCTCTCATTGATGCACCGGCCTTTTTGCACATTAAATTTTCATTTCCTTAATTGGTTTTGTTTGGATTTCTCACCTAGGTGTTGGGTCGTATCTATATTTGTAACTTTCAGTAGTACTATCACTCTGCCTCTCATTCATATCGTACAATGTTTCAAAACCTTTTATTTTGGTGCTGGAAAATTTAAGTTTCGTAGTCATATTCAGTAAAATTGGCAATAGAACATGTCAATGTGTATGCTAAATATTGCTTTCCCTACACAAACAATTTTCAATTACAAAACATATGCGTATTTATAGCAAACAACAGTATATATATATATAAATATACAAGCATAATCTATTTAATAATCGTTTATAATGGTTCAAAAATCACTTTCGCGACCATATATTTTATTTCTGATTTTTTTTTGTTTCTCCTTCCTTTCACCTATCTCCGTCTGCTTTCACCAACTTCTAACCCCAAAAATCACGTTGCGGTGGCGGTTTCGATAACTCATCGACACCTTGCTCACTCTTCACATTGCTGGGGTCTACTAAAACTCTGACTTCCTAATTTTCTCTCCAAAACCCTTTGATTAATTGATTGCAAATTATCGGTCGCGGTTCTTCAGATGTGTCAAGAGAGAATAAAATTGTTGCAAAGTAAAATACAGTCTCGCACGGAACGTTCAAAACTCATAATACAACGAGGCACGCCACATACTGAGTCATTGGATACTTAGCATTTCACCGATTCGATTCTTGATCGAGAATGTAACGAATCAAGTTTGCTCTGAGTGCGTTGAATCGCAGTATTCGCGAACTCATTAGTTAACTGTAATGTCTCAAGTATTTTTGGAATACGCTAAAATCCAAAAAATGTCCAAAATGTACTCTGATCATTCAGTTTGCATTGGAAGTTTTTCTTCATTTTTCGATCTTATGAACTGATAAACCGTTGCGAATAATGCAATACTATGATAGAATAGTTATTTCAAATTTTAAATAATATATGGCAATTACGATGTAAGGTGACGGCATCGTTTTTCGTTTTGTTACATATTTGTATGTTCAATCGTTAATACCGTACTTAGTTGGAGCGTCAACTTTGCAATCGTTAGATCATTGTAGAACGCGATAAATCTAAGTTGTACGTAAAGAATAAAATATCTAAAACAAATTGGCAGTCCATTTCATGTTCGACATATTCATTTTCATATCGAAATAACGTGTGGTATATTTTGAAAATCAATGAAAACTTCTCTAATGATTGAAACTGACTTGGAATTGTGTTGTTCTGTGGCCGTTATGCCCGTGAGCAGGACTTGGAGTCTCAGATGGATGAATGGAAACAACGCATCCAGTCTCTGGCCGATGAGATGTATGCGGTGGATCCGCATTACGAGTTACCAGTTGGTGTCAAGGTCACGAGCGTAATCTCTTACGCAGATATAGCCGCGGGAGGAAAAAGTCCGAGTTCGCGGAACAACAGTCCTTTCAGAACTTCACGTAATAATCCTTTGCCCATTTCTACCGTGAGTCACATTTTAAGACCTGTAGGTATCGCGTCAGCTCCTCAAGATCATAGCAAATCGCAATCACCCGTTGCATTAGGAGACGATGAAAAGTCGATCGAAGGCCATGAAAAAGGTTCTGTAAGACAGCCACGAAGAGGTCGTTCAGCGACAAAAAAACATGAATGCCAGACAGGAAAGGACATCCCTTCTATTCGAGTTGAAGAGGAAGTTGGGAAAGCATTTCCAGATCAAGGACGATCGATAGAGGCCACGAAAAGGTTGTCGCCACAGAAAACCGAGAGAATGAGGTCCCCGAGTCCTATTTGGTTACCAGGATCAACGTCTTATGCCGACATTCTGCGAGGTCGAGCAAACAGTTCAAGAGCTCCATTCGAAGCACGCAGTGAAACAGAGGGAATGGTGCTGCTGACTAGACGAGAAGTTCGTGCTGAAGAGGTCAAAACATCGAATGAAAATAGAGAAGAACGTCAAAATGAATATGTTGAGAGTGAGGTTAAGTATCCGCAAGTTGAAGAGCAAATTGGAGACTTTTCTGTGAGAGATTCGGGAGATAACGAGGAGTTCGACAGAGCGACTGGTTTTCAGTATGCTTACGTTAACCAAGTTCCAGAACTGGTGGGATATATGAGTTCACCTTTGGTGAAGTTTCCGCTTGATTCGTACGTTTTTTCTGGACACAATCAGCCTCTGGACAATGTCACGTTGAGCACTTATCGTTTTGGAACAGTTTCTCAATCGGATTTCCTGTCATCAGCTTCTATGGTCTTTCAACAGTCCCAAAGTGGAGGCGAAAAAATTTCTGCAGAAGACGACCAGTCTGAAAAATCCTTGGATGTCGGCGCCAGAACAAGTGAAAATGTTGCTGTTGGAAGACATGCTAATGATATTGAATTTGAAATGGTCAAGGTTGGGGGAGTAATGGAAAATATTATTGATTCGGATGGAAAATCAGAGAGTTTGGAGGAAGCCAAGGAAACGTTTTCCTACGCACAAATACTTTCTCAAGGCTTGGCGAAAACTCCGATTCAACTGGATTTTCCGGAAAAGGCTTTGGAATCTTCTGAAGCTGGAGATGATTTGGTTCTAACTGGAATTGAGAAAGCCGATAAAGCCGTAGAACATTGGATTGATGATGAGAAGATAGTTGAAAAATCAGAACGTAAAAATCATGACAAAAATGATAATCAGGCACGAAAAATTCCCGTTGACAAAAGTAACAAAACAGTTGAAAAAAGTGTTGGTTTAAAGGAAAATAAAAACAAAGAAAGTAAGAAAAAGGGAAAAGAGCGAACAGTTTTCCCTGATGATAGCACGATGAAGGATAAAAACGTGAAACTTAAAAAAGAGAGTGCAATTTCTGATTCCAACCCTAAAAGTGTGAAGGATGAAAAATTGATAAAACCTGAAAGGGAAGCTGTAGATTCTGACAGAATTTTGCCTGCTGTAGAAGCAAAAGTTGAACAACTGAATCAAAATGATGCTGCAAGACCGGAAGTGGAGACAAAGAAGAAGGATCCTAATGATAAAAAACAACCGAAAAAGAAGATTCAGAAAAATTCTGGGGATGAAATAGACAGAGCACTGAAGGAAATCGAAAACATGGATAAAGTTCAGAATGTGAAAGTGCAGAAGGAAAAACCTACGAAAGAATCTTCGAAACCACAAAGCAAAAAAGTTATCAAACCTGTAATGCAGATCGATGAAACCGTGGACGTCGAAGAAATGAATGTAGTTGATGTCAAAGATAATAACGAAGAAAAATTGAAACAAAAGACAATCCCAGAGAACACGAAAAAACCGAACAAATCGAAGAAGGATGCTAAAAAACAAGATTCTAATAGCGAAATGATAAAAATGGAGACTGAAACTATAGAAAAAGGAAAATCACCGCAAGATAGGAATACACAAGTCCATAAAGTTGATGAAATGATGCATCCAGTCAAACAAGGTAATAAAAAAAGTAAACAACAAAAAACACCTGAAAGCGTTTCCCTGCAAGAAGACAATAAAAATAAAGTGTTGGTAACAAATGAGATGCTATCTGGCGTTGAAGTCGAACAGAGTACAAATATTCCAACAAAAGAATCCGGTCAACTGACTGAAGTTCCTACCAAATCGAAGAAGCAGAAGAACAAAACAGGAAAAGTAGACAAATTGAAAAAACCCGAAGGTAACAAAGGGATGGCAACAAAAAATAAAACTGAAATACTGGTAGAAGTGAAACCTGTAAGTCTGCAAGTTGAAGAAAAAGTTGTGATGACAGTTGAATGTGCTAATACCGTTATTCAAAAAACAGAAGAAAATCCACAGAAAGTCCCAGAAGTTTGCCAGACAAATAAGAACACAGAACCCAGCATAACTTCAAAGAAGAAATCCAAAAAACATAAAAATTCGCAAATCCCAAATGTACAAGAAAACTCTGAAGTCGAAAAATCTGAGTCAAAGCAAACATTTGAGCAAAAAAATGACAGTATGGCACCTAAAATTCAAAATGTCATTGACACTCAAGATAATGAACTTGTCAGAATGAAATCTAAAACTCAGCCTGATGACTTGTCTGTTATGATGATCATGCAAGTAGAAGAAGAAAAGCCAAACACTTGTGATTCTTTAAAACAGGAAGTTGAAACAATAAATGAAGAGAGTAAGGAAAAATTGCCAAGTGAACCAATTTCGGTTCAACCAGATTCAAATGAGTTGAAATCACAAAAGTCGTCCAAAAAATCACGCAGATCGAAAAAGCAGTCTAAAAAAGGTGTAGAAAACGAAAATTTGAACTCAGAGAAAACAGAACAAAATCTTCAACAAGTAACATTTGAACCAAAGTGTGAAGATAAAACTTTCCTTGAAGCTGAAAATATCATTATATCTTCCAGTCATAAAATCGAAGAAAACAGCGAAAAATTACTAAAACCAATCAAAGTTAAAGCATGTACAACATCTGTTGAAGAACCGAAAATTTCCATCATTGAAGAACTGCTACCCCAAGACGAGGCAATTTTCGGAAGCGTCAAAGATAGAAATTCAAAATACCGAAAATCCAAAAGTCCATCATTCAACGATAAACGTAAAAAGTTACTGGAAATCGCTCCTAACAGGGATTCATCAAGCAGTGATCAAAGTATAGAAATAGATCAACCAACGGATCTTCAATGCTGGAGTGAAATAATGAACGACTATTTCGTAAATTACCATGAGTTTCAGAAAGCAGAAGTCAACTTCCACAAAAACTGCAAAGTAGTGAAAGTCATTGAAAAACAATGCCCTCCGACGATTCCAGCAACAAGATCAGAGAGTATAGAGAGGATTGTAAAACAATCTATAATGAAATCCCCTGAAACTTGTACCGAGAGCAGAGATGAGAAAATGTCTTCAGGCATTCCAAATGTGATTCCAGAAACAGAAAATTTACAAAAAATAGAAGACGATACTTTAAATCCAGAAAAACCTACTGAACATGAAAAACATCCTGAAACATTCAGCGAATTGATGAATTTCAGGCAACACGTTGAATTCAAGGATACAACTCCAGCGATGATCGATGTGACTCTTGAACCCTTAGCAACTACCGAGTCAGACGATGAAATTACTTTCGAAATCATAGAAAAAGACGCTTCAGAATTTTTCTCTCTTCCAGAGGTAGCCAATGAACAAGTTGACGTTTTTCAAGAAAATCTACAAGATGGAGAAAAAGACATTCCGTTTCTATCAAACTTTCAAATCTCTCCATCGGAGGAATCTTGCACTGTTTCTTCTAACGCGAAATTTGGAGTTGACGACGAGGAAAATGAATTGCAAACGTTTGTTTCAATATCAAAAGAAGATATAAAACACGAAGCTTCAACTGCAGCCCTTCAACATGTCGTAGTTTGTGAAAAGACAAGCTTACAGAAGGAACAACCGAAACTCAATCTTCATGTAACTGATGGTACGGTCGAGGAAAGTAATAAAGGTGCTTCAACTGTTGATAAAAGTCACCTAGAAAATTCAGAACTAGAAGAAAACAAACCGGACATCATCGAGAAATCTGATCCTGTACCTAAAAGTGACGAAAACGTAGCTGAAAATTTGAAATCAAAACAATCTGAGGTGAAAAGTAAGCAGAAGAAAAATAAAAAAAAATTGTCTGGTGAAAAACACTCTGGACCAGAAGAAAATAAAAGAACTACAAGTAAAGATGAAACAACAGCAGAGAAAGAAGTGGAACAAAATAACAAAAAACTTGTTCAATCTGAAAAAGTTCAAGAAATAAATGAAACAGATTCAAAAAATCAAGAGATCTTTTCTGAGATTGCAGTTTCCTTGGTTTCATGTGATTCAAAAAAACCATCAACATCGTCTTCTGGAACAGAGAATAATAAAAAAATTAACCCACTGCCTGCCATCTCTATTTCTTCAACTGCTGACGTCAAAGCAGCTATTGATATCAAATCTGTAACAGAAAATAATGAAACTATTCCCCAAGAAATGAAGTCTGGAAACTCAACTGTTTCACGTGAAAACAAAGAAAGCATCGAGAATGCAAATGAAAAAAAGAAGAAGTCGAATTCTAAAAAAAATAAGAACGTGAAGTCTGACACTTTAAAAACGCAAAAAGGAGAAACAGAATGCAAGTGTGAAAATACTGTTAATGAAAAAATTACAGTTGAACAAGACAAGAAGGTAGATAAAATTCTAAAAACAGAAGAGTCAATTCCTTTTTCAAGTGTCTCCGATCATTCCATTGAAATACCCAAAAATGTGGAAAAATCGCCGTCAAAAAAACAGCGACGAAAACAAGGAAATGACACAGTTGAGTCTACAAAAATGGGAGATGATCAAATATTTTGGAGTTGTACAGTCAACACTACACAGGCTGAATCAATCTCAAATACTGACACCATTCCTCGAATGGAAATCAGCTCACCAAGCAAAAAATCGAAGGAAAAAGCTGTTTCCCAGAAACTCGATGAAGTCAAAGATAGGATTTCGGAAACAAAAACAGAACCATCGTCAACGAAAGATAAAATCGATATTAAATCCACTAAGTGCCCTGAAATAATCAAATCAAAAGATAGATCAGACATAAAATCCCCTGAACTCTCAACATTGATGATGGAGAAAGAAATTTCAGAAACTGCCCAACAAAATACTGTGAAACCTACTTTCGATTCACAACCAGAAGGTACAAAAAATGTAGAACAAACGATTTCTGCACCTGAAGCATCTGAAACCAATACCAAGTCGCAAAAGAAATCAAAACCAAAAAAAAAGAGCGAAAAGGAAGATTCCAACCGAGAAAAATTCGAAAGTATGATGAAGAAAGAAAAGGAATTCTACCCTGAAACCGATAAAAACATTGATATTTCTGAGACTATGAAAAAAAAAGCTCAATCGAAATTTAAAGTTTCGATTGTTCCATCAGAAGAAGATAACAAATCCTCATCAGAATTAAACGTGAAAAAACGAGTGACACCTCCAAAAAACAAATCTCCACCAAAATCCCCAGAAACCCATCAAATCGCGGAATTGATTCCAACCATAGTAGCGAAAATTGAAAAACCTGAGAATATTCTCCAACGGAATAAAGGAAAAGCGTACAAGGATCTAGATTCAAAAGCTCAATCAAAAAACGTCATTCAACTCGAAACTACAGAATTTCTAAAAGACGACATAGAAACGCGATTGAAAAATAGCTCCAAAACTGAAACCATCCAAAAACCAAAAAAGACCCTATCCCCCATGATGGGTTCCATCAAATCAAGTCCCGCTTCGATAGACATATCAGAACCAGTGAAAACCAAAGTCGAATTTTTCATAGACGGCGAAGTTGTACGCGTGTCGAAATCTAAAGAGTTCAACCTAAGCACTGCACCAAAAGAATCTTCTCCCAAACAAAGTCAAACATTAATTGAGTGTTTATCAAAAGACACCGGTTTTTGGCACGGCAAGTGCATTTATCACAGCTCAGAACGCGACTACTACAAAGCTCTAGCCTCACGAGCCAAAAAAGGAAAAAAATCAGAACCAATAAAATCTCATGACTTCGAAGACGACGATAATAATGATAAATCTCGTGACAATGGCAACGGTACTCCCAAAAATAACCCGAAATCTGGGACAAATCTAGGTTCTCCTCGCACAGAACGTTTGATTGCTGATTTGCCAGGTGGAATTGGTAGCTGGAGCGATTACAGTACATATCTCGCGGTAGAAAGTGACGTAAAGCCTCGAAATACTGACTTTGAGACGATCGTGACCGAATTGCAATCTCCTATTTTTGATACGTTGAATCCTATTTATCCTTCCAACTCGAGCCAAACTTTCTGTCCACCCCCCTCGCTTCATTTAGGGAAACGCAAAGACGAATTCGAGCAACGAGCGAATTTATCGCGGGGGAGAGACGCGGACGCCCCGGGCACCGAGGAAACTTGCGCGGCCCAATGGAACAAGGTGTGCGATAGATTGAAACAAAAAATTGCTCGATTGTGTTGTTAAAACACCGAGCCATAACAAATAACTTTCTGGATTTTAACACTAATATCAACTGAGTTTGCTTCATTTTTTTGCATTTTGATTTGTGAATCAGGATTTTTTTGTGAGATAAGCGTACTGATGGAAAAATGCATTTGATTCGAACCTAAAATGTTGGAGTTTGTTCATTAGAACTTGATTTTGAGTAGGAGTGGATTGTGACGTTACCTTAACTTTGAGTTTCTTTCCCGCTTTCACCGTTGCAGCTAGGGATTTAGAGCTCACAGTTTTGAATTTTTATAATCGATTTTTAAATGTAGTGACAATGGACTATTTTCCTAGTCCGAAATCGTTTTTTGACAATGGGAAGAAACAGATGTAACGTTCGACCTTGTTTTATTACCTTGAAAAGGGCCGAATGTATGGCCGAAAGGTTGGCAAATATATAGATATTTTTAATCATGGATCGGAGTGATTAGTTACAATTTTTTCCCCTTATCTTAAAGGGGGAATACTAATTAGAAGTAGGAAATGGTTACTCAATTTCGGGCGTGGATAGAAAAAAAACTATGAATGATAGAAAAATCAAATTTCGTACGTAGGCCGTATGTTATATTTCTAATAAAACAAAAAAACTTAACTGCAAAATCTGCATTTGGTTCGTTGTCAGAAGCGTGCAAAAAAAGAGTCTGCAAATTCACGGTGGGACAGAATGCACGAAAACGGCTGAACCAATTTTCATAATTTTTTTGCTAATTATAGAGAATACTATTCTCTATACCTTGACAATTGACTTTTCACCAAAAACAATGCTGTTTTTGCAGGAAAAATTAGCAAACTCGAAAAAAAATTATAAAAATTGATCTTTTTCGATTTTAGAAGAAAAAACCATTTTTTTTTAAAAACTGAAAATTTCAAAGTATAGAGAATAGTATTCTCTATAATTAGCAAAAAAAATTATGAAAATCGATTCAGCCGTTTTCTTGCAACTTGTCCCACCGTGAATTCGCAGACTCTTTTTTGCACGCTTCTGACAACGAGTCAGATGTAGATTTTGCTGTAACATTTTTTTCGTTTTATTAGAAATATAACATACGACCTACGTACGAAATTTGATTTTTCTATCATTCATAGTTTTTTTCCTATCCACGCCCGCAATCAGGTAACCGTTTCCTACTTCTAATTGGTATTCCCTCTTAACTTTGAAAGTTAAAAAAGAAGATTGATAATTATAAATTAACAGTTCGATGCTCGATTGATGAGGCAATTTATTTGGATCATAGAGGGTGTCACTAGTTTTTGTGTTATTTTTCAAACTGGGCTTTTTATGTCACATTACACACTCAAAATTGTAATATTGACAGCTGATATCGATAGTACCAATTGCAAAAATTAATATTACACTGCGGTTTTTTTACGTTGCTTTCAATAATGAAGTTATGAACATTATACTTTTTTTATAAAAGTCGCTGATTTTACCCTTTTTTCGAAAAAAAGAGAATGTAGGTTTTTAGCTACAATTGATGTATTTTTTACTTTTGTGTTTGTGAAAATATAGAAAATAAATTATTACTGAATAATTATTGTCTCTCAAGACTATCTTTTGGTTTTGGTTTTTTTAAATAATTTCCGAAGATATTTGCATTGCTAAACAATAATTAAGAATCAATCTGAAACTAATGTCATAGTTCTTCTCTCTCTATATAGAACGAAAATTCCAAATTTTCACCATACGTATGTGAAAAAGTTTCACTTGTAAAGGAAAACAGAAAAGCATTATACAGGGTGTATCAAAAACTACGGACGATAATTTGTATGAATTTTCTTCAGATTTTTCTAAGACTAAAAGTCCTCTACAACTTTTCGCGAAATTCAAAACTGGCGGAGA
>JAPYZL010062784.1:0-14435 GCA_030522825.1 Platygaster orseoliae | reverse complement strand
AATTAAAGAGGAGATTTTAAACCTTCAGAATCATTCATAATCCGAAAATCGATTTTTTGGACAGTAGGTCCCTTTTCTCAGATCGCGTCACATATTATTGTGAGTTTTTAAAATGCCTGTTTTGACAAAACGAAAGTTTACGGTCCGAGGCGAAGCCGAGGATAATCGTTTCGTCAAATTAGGCAGTTTTCAAAATTCGCAATAGGATATTTTATTGAAAGTTTGCTAATAATTCACGTACAAATATCATATTATTAATAAATTGAGAATAAAAGCTCTTTTGCATCGATTTGATACATGTCTTAAAAACAAGCTAAATTCAAACAAAAACACAAAACAAGTCGATATTTTTATTCATTAAGATATTTATTTTTTCTATGAGGGATTTGATACAGGCTGATAAAACAAGCTAAATTGTTGTGAGAAATCGACAAAAAAGTTACATGGAATGGTCACGAATTTTAAAGAAATGAGTAGAAAATATATTTTTTGCATACATCACAACGATGGCTGTAAAAATTCTATATAAATTATGTATGTATATATAATTTGAATATATATATTTTGTTTGTACTACGAAAAATAGTTTGAATTTATACAGCTATCGTTACAACGACAACTGTGTAAATAGTTAAAATACAGTCATAATAACGAATCATGAAATTAGTAAAAGTTAATAAAAATGTACTTTTTAAAATCTAAAGGATATGGTTATAAGCTTAGTTTAAGTTCCCAAAGTTAACGGTATTCAAAATTATTTATTTCACTAACTCAAAAGTGACAACAATTTTGGTTTCGAAGCGGTTTTTTTTTAAACAGAATTCTAATTATAAATGTTTGGCTAGAAAAACGAGAACAAAACAAACTTGGATTTTGGAAATCTACATACAAATTCATGAAAATGGTAGAAAATGATATAAAAGTTATACGGATATTAAAAAATATTTAATTATATAAAAGTTATACGGAAATTTTGAATTTTATTATATGAAATTCAAAAAGTCTACAAGGTAATGCAAAGAAATAATAAAAATCAATTGAACAACCAGAATATTTTACGAATTTCATTGTAAAAAAAAGTTACAGGATTTTTCAATAAATGTTTTCCAAGAAAAACGAGAAAAACAACTATTTTAAAATTGTTTTCACTCATAAGCCGATAATAAAAAATTTAAAGCAACAAAAATACTAAGAATCTGTAAAATTTTGAATCCTGTAGCATCAGATTCTGAAAATCTTCATAGGAATCCGTAAAAATACAAGGAAAAAATGAAAATTTTACAATAAATACGGAAACAATATGAAATTGTAATACGAAATAATAAATAATAATTAATAATACGAAAAAATACGAAAAATACTTAGAAAAATCTATTTTAGACATATCGTTATCTAAAAAATTTACTAAAATGATTAAAGTCTTTGTAACTTTCAATTTAATGGCATCAAAACTTCGAAATCTATATATTTATAATTAATATGGATTTATAAAATATAGGTTTATAATAAGTATAAAGTTTTATAAAAATATTAAAATGCACAACAAAATTCTAATTCACTCATTTTTACAAAATTAGTGAACATTCAATGTAATTTTTTATCCATTTCTGTCGTTTTTTAAAAACAAATTTACCTTAATTATTCAGTCTGTATCAAATCCCACATGAAAAAAAAAATATCTTAATGAATAAAAGTATCGACTCTCATTTTATATTTTTGAGTGAATTCAGCTTGTTTCAAAAGAATGTATCAAATTAATACATAACAACTTTTCTGTTCCAAATTTTGAGGGACGGGTGTAAGTTAAAAAACTATAGCATTCCTCAAATTATCACAGTTCCTATAAAAAAATAGAAATTCACCGAACGCTTTTACAAAGCATTTCGTGCATTTTAAGAAATACTATCAATTACCATTCATCACGTTTCAGGACAAGCAGCAAGACACTTGTGACCCCACAATAAATTTGCATTATTCAGGGCAGGTCACAAACGAGTGAAAATCATTTCCATAATCATCCCACGATCAGCGAATCGACGTCAAAAGTAAAAAAAAAAAATAAAATAGCGCGTGCACCTCGCGAGAGACGACGGTGCGAAATGACAAAGCTAGGCATGCTCGTGGAACGACTCGTGAGATCGGGCACAAGGCGTCGTTACGAAAGGACCCGCGGGCGAAACAACGGGAATTTTTCACGAGCCCGGACATCATTTTCAGTCCTCGAAAACAATGTTGGCCGTGGAAAAACACTGCCACCCTCCCTCCCCCCGCTGTGATTTTAAATCGTCTAGCTTTCCGTGCTTTCCGCTATTTATACATGTTATTGACTTGAGGCAATTTCGAACGAAAACGTGTTTAAGGTACTGGAGGAACTGTAGGAAAATTTATTCAACTGTACTTTCTGAAAAAAAAAAACAAAGATATTTAAAATGTATGGATGAATTTTTATAAGCAGTTATATTAATTATGGGAATGATTATGAATTTCAATTTATTAAATATTTAGTGTTATAATTTGTGAAAATCAATGAACTTATTTTTAATCTACTTTTTAAATAGAAGTTAGAGGTTAACACAATTTTGCACGTAAAAAAAAAGTTACTCCAAAAAACTGATAGAAAATTCAATGGAGTTTTTGTATTCTTTTTGTTTTTTTTTATTTGTTTGTAAATTTTAAGAATGCAACTGCAATTACATTCAATGAAAACCATCAAAATTTTAAATATACATGCTAGAACAACTTTTGTAAAAACCCCAACATATTTAAAAAATTACATTAACAATCTACGAAATTGGATATCATTTTGGAATATACCCGCAAAGCCAAGTTCATTAAGTTTGACAATGTTTGTCAAAAATAAAAAAATTTTCTTTTACTAAAAACATTATTTTTGATATTCCAGAAATTCATATTGCTTTTGATTCATAAACTTATGTAAGTGTTATTCTTTTTTTCCAAAATAATGATTCAATTTCATAATTTGCGTTTCCTAATGTAAGACGATTTTTATACGTCAGTATAATTATAACTTTATTTTAGTAATTTTTCCATTAACTAGAATGAATAATATACTTCAATGAAAAAAAATACTTTATTAAGAAAGCAGCATCAAATTAGTATGACTATATTGTTACTCGAAAATCTGATCAATTTTGAATAAGTTCACTAATTTTTTAATAATTTCGAACTTAAATTGCTTCATCGCCCTTTTTTTCATGTACAATAAATACTATAAAATAAAAAAACAAGTACTACATGAAATTTATAATTTAACAATTAATATTATACTTTTTTTATTTTCAAGGCTTGCTTTTAAGATTTTGGATTTTTAAGATTTTTTAACGGATCATCATAAATAAAAAATAATAAATTTCCTTAAAAATGCTTCATTAATTGTAACTTCACTTAGTACAGAAATTTCTTCCAAACGAAAAGAAAACTTAGGAAATTACCAACAATTAGCATGGTTTCGTTCATATTACACGTATATATAAAATACGTTTTTCTTTGGGTTTATCTAGTAACGAAAAGTTGGCGCATTTTCCCAGGACGAAATATTGTACTTCGGAGGAAAACGAAAAAAAAAACATACATTCTCATGCAGAATCGGGAACGCATGTACGTTACAAACTCATTGGAGTTTGCGGCAGCACTTCTCGTTTCCCATAAGGGGCGTCTTTTTTATTCAATCTCCAAGCGCATAACGACTACTTTAATGTATACATAAAGTAAGTCTAATAGCGAAGAGGCTTTTCGTAGCGCTATGAGCCATTTGTCAAGGTGCTCATTGGGGATGTGCACACGACCAACAACTCTCGACCGATGTACAAAAAACAACATTCGCCGTGAAAATGGTTTTGTTTATACAACGGTTTCGTCTTCGTCGCCTTTATCGAAGTTTCTTTACGGTTTCGTCGATGTTTGCTGAAGGATTCGATAAATGTGAGCTATCTCGAATATCTCTGGTTAAATTTCATCTGCCGACAGTGCCGAGCATCAAGTATTTTTGATTATTATGTATTTGAGTGATTTTTTATTTTTAAAGTTGTAATAGGACATTATGATACGAATTGAAAAAGTTGGAAATAAAAAAAGACGAAAATAGAAGTTTATTTCGTTTTTATTGAGTATTGTATTGAGTATACTTTGAAATGGGAAAGGCACTTTTCCGAACTTTTCTAGATTCCGAATTTTTCAGCATTCCTGAACTTTTTGAGATTGCGGAATTCTTGCATGGAAACAAATACTTGGTTCTAGCAACCAAATCATTTAGTAAAATATGGACCAACCAAAGTTTTGTCCGTTTCAATTATAGTTTTCGTTATGAAAATTTTATATTGGTAGTCATAATGAAAACTTTAGTTCTCATAACCAAAACTTTGGTTGGCATACCTAAAAATTTGGTTGTTCCGTATTTTACTAAATAAATGGTTGCTGGAACCAAATATTTCTTTCCGTGTAGGATTCCTGAATTTTCCCGGAGTCCTTTCCCCAGTAATCCTGTAATTTTTGGAAACATTGTATTTTCAAAAATCCTGAACACTTATGGAATTCGAAAGAAATTCTAGAATTTCCAGAATAATTTAGTTGATTCAAAGTTTAGAGTTGGTATCCTATGATATTTCTCAAGGTTCGAAAATTTCACGTTTTGAAAATTATTCAACTTACTTTTTTGTTTCCTTTTCTTTAAACCTGTACTGTACATTAATTTAAATTTCTCCGATCTATATTTTTACTCATCTTTTGAAATTCTTTTTAGAATGATCGTTATTTCTTATAAATTTTATCATTTAAATAAATCGAACCATTTAATGAATTTTCAATCATTTTATTTAACTATTTTATTATTAAAATGTCGTCATTTATACTAACAAATCATTGTTTCGTTCTTAAATCTTACAGTTTTTGTAAACTTAATCTATAAGTGAAACTTGATATAATTTACTTCAACCAGATAATTAAGGATACAATTCTTGAATTTTTCAAAATCACAAAAAATTCATGTTTCCATGTTTTTTCTAGTTTGTGTGCATATTTTATAATTTTAATGTAACCTGGTACTATACTATTAATAACCCGATTCAGATGAATTTGATAGTATTTCATCTATGAATTCAGTAAACTTCAAGGTTTAAAGATAAAATAACAGTTTACATGAATATGACACTTGTTCAAAAATGTAATATTCCTAAAAAAGGAATTCAACACACAAAACAGCTGTAATTTGGAAATTAATATAATTATTCATCTAAATTTTCCCACATTTTTTTTACTTGAGGCATACGAGTTTCATAAAAAAATTCACTTATATTGGATCCCTGGAAGCAAAAAACTTGCATTATGGAAGAATATGCATTTTTAGAAGTTGTGAACCCAAACTTTTGACCGGTAGTTTATCTATTCTTTCTTAATTTAAACTCTAAATTTTTTTTTTACAGAATATGATTGTGAATTTCGACAAGTCCGAAAATCATTACTTTCATATATTGTTTAACATTTTTAAACTCGTACAACAAAAAGTTTCAGAATGATTTCTGTAGGGTACTAAGACTAGTATATTTTTTACACTCAGATTTTCAAATTATGCTTCAACTGGAAAATTTTTCAGATTTTAATTTTCAATGAAGAAAATTACAAACAACAATATACTATTTCAAAAACTTGAAATTTAAGTTTTTGAGTATAAATTATAGAATGACGATAAGAAATAATTGATTTTGAAAAATCTTACAAGAAATTTTGAAATTCTCATAGAATTTTCCGAAATCATTTACGATCCAACATTTCAATGAATCTCAACTCAAGAGTCGGCGAAAATTTCGAGGAAAAATGCCCAACCAAGACATAGATCCTTGATATGAAAAGCACGGTATTTAGCCTAGGCATTTCATCGCGAGATCCCCCGGAAAAACAGAGGGAACATCAAGCCCTTGATTAATGACGATCCGACATGCACATGCACTCATTGCGCGGGCCGAAGGGGTAAGAGGTAAATAATCCCGGAGCCCTGCGCTTCCCTCGGGCGGCGCGTATATATTCGCTAGCGTGGCGGCCGTGCCCGCCGTGGCCCAGCGTTAACGGTACACTTGACTGACTCCCACTGCAGCATATATACGCGGACTCCCATAACTCCGGCCGCCCATCATTTCCCGACCGTCCGCACCGTCCGTCCCGTGGGACCATTCTTATATATATCACCCCGCCGCGACCGTCAACTACGCCGCCATGGGAATTAGCGCTCTTTTATTGCTCATTCATCGCCGTTGACCCTTTCGCCCCGAATGACTTTTCCCCGCCGAGTTTTCGAAAAATACCCACCGATTTGTGGGTCCATTGCGAGGGATTTATTACCTTTCGTTGGTCAATCTGGGCTAACGATGCTATCTTTGAGCGATTTATTGGACGAAAGGCTGTTTTTCCTTGTTTCAGCTTCACCTGGCAATCTAATGACGCTCATCGTGCCATCTTCATTGCAGTACATCTCAGAAGTGCAATTGATAACTTGTTATCAATTTGTTCCGATACTGAGAGAAACGTTTATTTACAGTAGATATCCTGCCAAATTTCGGATTTGTCGGGAAAATTCATTAACGTTTAAGAAATTTTCTGTCAACGAACTATTCTAGTAGGTCGTTCAAATAATACCAATTTTGCAACAATTCATTCATTCCTTTTTAATACTGAATATTGTACAGTAAAATGCTGATTATTTCGATGAAATTAATAGAATGATAACTTATAGTTCACCCATTTACTTCACTTGAATCTCCGCATTTCGTATGAAATAACTGTTTTTTTTCCTTGAAACATCGATTTGTTAACAATTAAGAAAAGTGTGAGTTGAGTGTGTTGACTGTGCTTCACTTGTTTTTCGTGGCGAACGTGCACGTGAAAAGAAAGTGCAGTTTATTGTTCGAAAAAATGAACTTTGGTGATAAAAATTGCTTAATCTTGCTGGATCTCGAATTTTTGTCCAAGAAATACCACGTTTACAAATATGCAAATAAGTAAATTTAATCGTTGTGCCGCAAAAAATAGAGGTTATATATTGCCATAAATTTACGACAATACACCAAAAAAAATCAGTATTTAACGAAAAATAGACTCAAGTCGTTTGCAAAATCGCAATCACATGTAATTTCGCATGCAATGCAAATTTTTCGGTTGATTGAAAATGACGATAACTTCATTTTAAATTGTCAATCATTTGACAAAAATTTTATCACGGATAATATACAACAGTGTCTATCAAAATCAGATTCGTTAACTCTTAATAAGCGTTAGTTCCTATATTACATTAATTTGCTTGGAGTTAAAATGGATGCCTTCAGCTTAAATACAGATTTGTTAATAGTAACCAAATCACATTCTCGACCAAAGACAGATTTCTTAACTATTAACAAATAATGATGATTTTGGCTCATATACAGATTTGTTGATAGTTAACAAGTCACATTCTCGACCAAAAATACATTTCCCAACTGTTAACAAATAATGCATTTAAAGCAACACAACAGCTCAAATAAGTCGCTTCTTTGACCTAAAACGATATTTATTTGCTTGTTTCCAAATATGAGCTTTGTTAAATGTAAACAAATCTTATTTGACAGGAATAAACGTTTCTCTCAGTGGAGTACTTGAGTAATTTAAGAATGTGCATCTTGGAGAACCTGTGAAGCAATAAAGTGGTGATTTGGGGAACTTTTGAAGAAGGAAGAATAATTTTTTGTGTAGATAGTGAGGAAAGTGCGATTTTCTTCATGGCTTGTTTCCTAAACGTTGTTGGAAAAATAAATCTTCAACTTCACGATCGTACTAAAAAAGCTCTATCTGCGTTCGTTGACAAACATGGGAATAAATAGAAATGGTTGATAAGTATTAAAAAATGAAGGAAATTTCAAACTTAGGTGGTTACTATTTCTCAAATTCTCGAAATTTTTAACGTTCGGAGGATTTTTAGAGTTTTTGAATTATGAATATTTTTACAACTCATGTAATTTGTAATATTCGAAAAAATTAGTACTTATTATATGGTATAATGTCAAGTTTATAAAACTAAAATCATTTTCGTAACGTTATTCCGCTTAAAAAAGTGTAAATCAGTTTTCCTGCATTTTGAATTATGTGAGGCAGGAAATTTCAAAATTTACGAATTCCGCAAGATTTAGAATTGCAGGAAATTTCACAAGATTAATTATTTATGCTTAGTTGAATTTTTATAAAACTGTTTGATCCGATTTCCAGCAGTTTTTAATTTAATATATTTCCCTACCGTACATAGATCTTAACCGAAAACTTTTCTTGGTTCTTTAAAATTTCACAATAATTATGTAGTCAGTATTTTTTTTTAACATCGTGGAGAAATTGTTAGCAGTTTTATATTTCTCAGAGTAACATCGATATTCATGAAACTCTCGAAAACTATGCGAAATTTCTAAAAAATTAAGTTTTTTGGCAACTTCATATTAAAATCA
Source organism: Platygaster orseoliae (assembly GCA_030522825.1). Lineage (NCBI taxonomy): Eukaryota > Metazoa > Arthropoda > Insecta > Hymenoptera > Platygastridae > Platygaster > Platygaster orseoliae. Next base: position 5,961 of record JAPYZL010062784.1, on the reverse strand, counting down.
TTTCCACAACACGCTACTTCAATATTTTGAAATTTTCAAGCTTTCTGGAGTTATTTTTTAGAAATTGGTATAAGTTTGTCATTACATTAAAGATCAATTCACGATAAAATGAAATACTACATTGTAAATTTAAAATTTTCTTATTATATTTTTAGATCGTAGAATCCTCCAAGATTCTGAAAAACTTTTGGCAATGAAAAATGTCCTTCTTAATTTTCCCAGTCTATTTATGGGGAAAAACAAAATTTTTTATTTATCATACCCAATAATAATAATCAACATTCATTTCAACTCTTGGTAATTTTCTTTAAACATTTTCCAAAGTTAACATTATTATTAATTGAAAATTTCCCAATAAGTAAAACTGTTGAGGCATTTTTGTAATTGTAAAATTACTTTATCAATTCCAGAATGTTTTTCCGAAGGATATATATTACAAAAGTTTTAAGAATTGCCAAGCAATTTTAATTAATGATTTTTGAAAATAATAAAGTATGTTATTTCATATAAATGAAAAAATATTTCGGATGAGTACCACATAATATATAATTTCTAAAGTATGCATTTCATGCTTTTTAAATTTCAGAAAAGTATCAATATGAAGATTTTTCGGAGTTTAATGATGATTTTTCACTTTTTTCAACCCCATTAATGATTTTCTTAAAAGATTCCCATCGTTTCCAAGAATACTCTGTAAACTGCAACCAAAAGTTGTCTAAATTCTAAAACAAGCCATTTTAAAATTATCATTAATTTTCCTGAAAAACATAGGTTCGGAAAAAATCTTGAAATATCAAAGACGTATTACATGAATTTCTCCAATAATAGCTCCCTCTTTTTTTATTTTCCATTATTTTCTATCATAGTACTTCCTCGAAAATACACAATTTTCTCAAATTTTCGACGAGAAATACATCCGCAGTATTCTGGAAATCCTCGCGAACGATCGCATTTTATCTTCACGGGGAAAATACCGGTTCAAACGTCTTCGCGGAAATCAGCCGCGGTTGATGCATCGCGTGCATAAGGAAAGCATCAACGCCTGGTGCACCTTCATCTTGACCTCACTCGGTTCCGGAAAATTTTAATGTCGAAATGCCAAGCAGGAATCTCACCTGCAGATTTCTGTATCTCCCCAGTTTACGACCACGCCATACTTCAATTAGATACAACTTACATTCTCTCATTAATTGAATTAATCAAACTGTATACTAACTTCAACTTCATTCTACGTGATTTTATAACAATTGTTTTTCTTGATTATACACTGAGAAAAAATCTAGTAGTTTGTACTAAAAATATTGGTAAAATTATTATATTCTAGGAAAATCTACTATATTATTTTAATTTTTTATATATCATAGCGATTTGTTTTTACCATGCAGTATAGTAAATTGTGAAATTACGTAATAATAAGTAGATATACAGTTAAAAATACTAAAATTATTATATTTTTTACTTTAGTAAATAACAGTTCTCAGTATACAAGATATGGTAGATTGCCTTACATGATCACAATTTCTACACTTTTTTATAAGTATTGCTATTTTTAAGAATATTTTGAATAGCACTATAATGTATATTAAAAAGTACTAAATTTTTTTTTCTCGGAATATATTGCGAATACATTCTGAGTAAACAACAATAAAAAAGTTTTTAATTTGTTATTTCTTCTTTTTTAACAGAATATTGGATGAACATTAAAGGAACATTTATGTATAAAAATCAATAATTTTAAATAAAACACAGAATTCAACTAAAAAGAATATAACTTAATGTACTTTTATTTGAATAAACGTTTCTTTAACACCTATTCATTGTCTTTCTGCCAGGTTATAATGTCTCTAACATCCAAAGCCCCAAGATACTCTTCCAACAATTCGCTAAACCCACCGCAAACATTTTCGCAAAATTAATTCCACGCCGTCATATTACTGTAACTATACATGATTACGATTTACATGTACCGAGAGAGATTACGAAATTACACAATTATGCCAGGAGAATTTTCGTCCCGCTCGATCGGTTATTTATTCATCGTTCCTGAGAGGAGGATTTTCCCAAGGGCCAGCACGGATATTGAGATATTAGCCCCGCTACAATTTTCGCAAAACGCCACTCGCTTTTTCGCTGCCATTAAATCAATTTTCCCCCGATTCTGCTTTCAAAATGAATAGCACTCGGTACATAATGCGTATGTTTTTTCATGCGTAGGTGCACGAGAAACTTGGAAAAAAAAAAGAGAAAAAAGCCTGAGCGACTCGGGAAAAGTGCAGAATATGCAAGAAATTAAGCGCAACACAAGACGTGATAATAACGATGGCATTGATAGCGAGTAATTATATTTAATATTCCGGATCACGCGAACGATTATTTTTAATTGGAATTCGTCCTTAGGGCTTTTCTCGAGGAAACATTTTTGCAGTTTTTAAGCATATATTTCGCAATGTGTGGCAATGTGCGAGGTGTCAAGGAATTTTAAGAACGGATCTACGGTCGAAACGTGTCACCTATTGCAAGTAATTTTCGAAAAATCATCAAAAAAATTGCAGAGATGGGTCATTTCATCTTAAATCTTCCACAGAATTCGGAATAGGTCTTTTTTTTACATAGTTTATCGAAATTAATAAGACACGTATTTTTTCTTTTCCCTTGAATTTCAATGGTTTCGTCATAAGGGATATTTAGAATATCAGCGAAAAGTTGATTTTTCTTAATTGCAACATCATGCTAATTTTTTCTCATAATTCAATAAGTTTTTTGGGCAAAGTTTCATACTTCTAACAGAAAAAAATCCTGAACGTCATTCTTTTAAAATATTTTTTTGCGATCGTGATTTTTATAAAAAAGAAACAAAAAATTTTTAACATAAAAATTCCGACGTTGAATCAGTTTTTTCCCTTCATTTTTTACGAGCTAGTTAAATAAACAATATAGAAATAAATCTCTATAATTGCAAAAATTTTTTGTTTGGAACTACGATTTTTCAAAGTCAAAATATGAAATTTGAGCAGTTATTTTAATGCTGTATTATCTTAACATTATGTAATTTAACTGAAAATGTTTTTATCATGATATAAGTTTGTATTTAAAATAAATTCGTCAGTGGGGATTCACTTTCAAAGAAAAGAAAATTTTAGAGATAAATAAATTTTAATTATGGAAGAAAAATCGAACGTTTCTCTACTAAAAAGTTGTCAAAGTATAATAGTATAGTATAAATATTAAAATAATGTATACTCACTACATGGTCAATACTATTTAACTATTATAATATATTAATTATTTATAAGTAATATCAAGTTTTCATTAACTTGTAAAAAATTTTAAATGTTAGAAAACAGATAAATGCTAAGAAAATTTTCATATTTACTGAAAACCAGAAGAATAGTTATTCAGAGAAAATGAAAATCATCGTTGATTTCTTGATTGATTGAAGAAATATTTTATTTGTCGAAAATCAACGGACAATAAAAAAAAAACTCAAAACTTATTTTGGGTAAAACTCGATCACTAGATGTAATGAATGAAAAATTATTGTGGGGAACCAGATATTTTTTTAGATGTTATATACTTTATCTTCAATTTTGAGTACAATTCATTCATATGACGACAATAATTTGAGATTCATAAATATAAATTTTTTCATGAAAATTCATCAATTTAATACCAGACTTTTTAAATTTTTCGTATAAACCCATCACTCATAAGAACTTGATTATGAAAATTTTGTAAATTTGAAAAAGTCTAAGTAATTTATCAAACTTCAATTTTAAAAAAACTCAGGACATTTTGAAAAAAATAAATCACTTTTCTAACTTTTCCAGTATTCTAAATTTTTTATACATGCTGCTGGAAAATTACATACGTCGTTTTACTCCGAAGAAATAGTTTTTCTGGCAAAATACATTAAAAATTTATTTACAACAATCCTACTTATTATTATTGATGCAATATTGTAACTCAACTTGTTCAAATGAAAATGGGAATCCCAATTTCTCGCATCTTACATGCATGATTAATGTTACCATTTCAGCACTAGTGAGAAAAATCCCAGTCTGATTATAACGGTTTTTTACTACTTGAAATTGGCCAATTTTCTTGTCAAGTTATATTTGTCTATTTATGGCTGATTATACTTCATGAAGTACACTCGAGAGAGTTGTATGTTTGCATAAAGTTCGAAAAAATACTTTGGATGACTCGTAATTTGAATGATTACTTAGTTAGTCGACAATCAGTATAAATTAGTACATGATGTAGAAATCTTTTAAGGTTTTTCACGTGAATTGAGTTTCATAACATAATCAATGTCAATTTTTATTAATTTATTATAATTGCAGTGATCAATCATACTGAACTGTATTTTTTAACGAGTCTCTATATTTTTTCGAAACAATTTTCTGTGCGTTCACACATTTTACTTTAGCAGCATTAAAAATACAATTTAAAATTTAAAATTTTTTCATTTTCTAAAATCAAACGATTTTCTGTTATACTTATGAGTGATAAATAAAAAAAATTGTTTTGTAATTTATGAACTACTGAGCTTCTGACTTGATTTGATACCTCATGCACTCTACAAAAAATCTTCGTTCAATTTTTAACCATTCCCTAATTTTTTCAAATTTCAGAAATCATCAAAAATCTTGCAAAAGTTTCTCGATTTCTTCATTATTTCGGCGAGACCACAAAATATCCTCATCCTTAGATTGGAAATTTCGAAATCAAGACTTCTAACATATGCGTTTTTTTCGTAGACTTCATTCATTTTCCTTGGACGTCTTGAGTTATACTAACGAAGGCACAATAAAAGTGCGTTGCAAATAAAACCGGTCGGTCAATTAAAGTTTACGTTAGCCTTATTTGCCTGCCGGTGCCTTCTTTTGCTTCCATTTTTTTTTCAGGACCGAGCTGGCACGCTTTACAATAAATTATGCGCTCGTTCTACTCTTCTGTGGGTATAATAAACAATCGACGTTTTCATTAAGGTTGAGCCAAGTCAAGTACTATGTTTCTAAAAATTCTGAAGTAGTTGAGAGATTTGTTTAAAAATTGTAAACTCTAAAAAGTTCACTCTAAACTGAAAACTCTTCGAGAAATTCCAAAAATCAGATACATCAAAAACGAGTTTGAATATTTATTATTATTTTCATTTCGTAAACAGATTTTTAGAACTACTGCAAAATAACTAAACAAACAAATAATTAATTGATCCAGATTTTACAGTTACAAGGACAAGTGAAAGTACAAAAGAAAATTTCGTGAAAATAAAAATAGATACGAAAAATTGAATCACTCATTAAATTAAATATGTGGGTCATTCCAGGTCAGATTTACACCCCCCATCACAGATATCATTGTAATATTTTTTTTGTGTTTTTCAATACAAAAATATCGATACGTGTTTTTTTGTTAAGTGGAAAAAAAGTTTTTCACGACTGTACGAATTTTCAAAGTTGGAAAAAACGCCGATTTTTACGTGAAAGTAGCATTTTTGAGCGCCTAAATCTCGAAAACGCCTAATCTGAGACAAAATTATTATGAGTAATAAAATTTTACTTTCATCTTGAACTTTTCACTTATCGATAAAAAAAAAATTTTTTAACATTTTTTACTTAACAAAAGTTGAAAATTTGAGCAACTCTAGCAAATCGAACTGTGGAAAAAAAATCGACATTTTACTGATATATTTGAGATATATCACTTTGTTTAACGATTCTCAACTTTTGTTAAGTAAAAAATGTTAAAAAAATTTTTTCTTATCGATAAGTGAAAAGTTCAAGATAAAAGTAAAATTTTATTACTCATGATAATTTTGTCTCAGATTAGGCGTTTTCGAGTTTAAGGCGCTCAAAAATACTACTTTCACGTAAAAATCGGCGTTTTTTCCAACTTTGAAAATTCGTACAGTCGTGAAAAAATTTTTTTCCACTTAACAAAAAAACACGTATCGATTTT
>JAPYZL010062775.1:0-11407 GCA_030522825.1 Platygaster orseoliae | reverse complement strand
TTGGTGAAATTTCAAACTCGAATATCTTTGTTGATTTTGAGTTTTGTGAAAAGTGGCAAAGGAAAATTCGTCTTAGAATTTCATAAACTATAAACCTCTGAAATATTGATTGTTGACTTTGGGACACCCTGTATATGTACTGTCTGCTTTGAAGCTCTTGGGGATTTTCCCGAATTCATCATTTTAATATCTCGCTAGATAGATGGAATTGGCTGTTATTTTTCGGTCTAATTTCAGTGCGAATGCAATAAAAATGAGAGAAAAATGATGTCGATCAATACTATCATCAACATTTTTGAAATAAGTTAAGTATAACTTTCCAAAAACGTGTTTTTTTGGAAATCTTAGTAGATTGTAATACAAATTCAGTAATAATCAACGGTAAACGATTTGCATATTTAATGATAATAATAATAATTGTAAATATATACTCAGTCAGCTCATTAAAAATAAATTTTTTCCTCTAAACCAGTGTGGTATAAAAATTCGATTTTTTCAAAAAGTTACCACTTTAATTTTCTCATTTTTTGCATAGTCAGTCTGTGTATTATTGGTAGCAGAAATAAAAAATATTTGAACAAAGCAGCTCAAGAACCCTGCTTACAAGTTACATGTATCAATTTTTTTAGAGTCTAATGAAATTTGTTTACCGGAACTAAAAATTTATTTAAGTAAATCGGTTTTTCAGTGCACATTTTTCTTCAATTTGATGCTTGCATGTACTTTTGGTCAGTTTCTTCACGAAAAATATACGTAAAAGTTACACCTATCAAGTTTTTCTCTCTTAGGCTAGTTATAAGGCTTAGGCTTAATTATCTCTCTTAGGCTAATTATACATCAAACCAAATTATACACCGAAACCTTGAAAAAACCGTACGTGGGAATAAATAACGTTTAATCTGACTAAAAAATCGAATCACTTTGATAAATCTTTACAACTTTTCCGCGTGTTTTCAGCAGCGTGCTACTTCTTAACGATCCATGTTTCAGATTTTTCCAACTTGTTGAATACGTTTTCCTCCATCCAGAATATTGATCAAGCTCGACTATTCGTTCATATAAACCTCATTTCTTTGTGCGAATGTCGCATTCGCATCGCGACTCTCGAGCGTTGTGCGATTCCGCAAATTCTCATACGAGAAATGGATCACGAATACGTGTTTTTCATTATATTAAGAGTCATGGGAGTGACGCCTTATTCAACTTCGATCATTAATTGTAAAAGACACAGAAAAGCGCGAAAGCACCGAGTGTACTGTCGCTCCTTTCACTGGGAATGTTACAACTTGGTAACTTACATCTTGGCAATAATCGTCGAACTCTACTACACCTATTACAAATACGAAAACGCAAGACTCGGAAGGAAAATAACGCTCCTGATTGGCTTGATAATGTCTCTTCTAAGCATCACTACAGTCTTCATCACGCTCCGATATCACCTGACAAACTTTCTGGCGATAATGGACAAATCAACGCAGATCGATTGTTGCCTGAGTAATTGGCATTGCTATCACGAGCAAAGTCGATCGAACAATGTTTTCTATTCGGTGCTGATTTATCTTCTAATCATCCTTGTCATAACAGGTATCGATCTGACGAGGAGTAAAAATCCGGCGAGAGCGATTTTCTGGCTAGCGCCATTCGCGATGTTGCATTTCATCATGTTTTACGCTTTTAGCGTGAACATTGTTTTCCACAAATTTCGAATTTTGAACTTGGTTTTGGAAAACCTCACTTTGAGAAGGTCGACTGCTCTTTGCGACAACGCTCAAGAAACGACCACGACGCTGAGGTCGCTGCGTTTGATGTACGCTGATTTGTGCTACATCAGCAACAGGATTTCTGACATGTACGGGATACCATGTTTACTCACGTCAGCTACGTGTTTGTGCTTTGTATGCGCTTCGTGTCATGGCACAATCTACTATGCACTGGAAGAAGTTGTCAGGCTAAGAGTCGTCGCGGTACAAATATTGTTCGCGGTTTACTGGATCTTTCCCATTTTCGTGATGGCTGAAGCAGTTACTGTCACTGTCAGCGAGGTACGTACTCGAGCTATGTGTTAAATATTTCTCCCCCTTTTCATAATATTCCATTTACGTGCAATTGAAAATTTCAAGGAATTTACAGATGATGTTAAGAAAAATTTTTAATGAGTAATTTTTTTTTGCGAAAAAATTTTGAATTATTCGAAATATTTTAGATTCATGGATTTTCTAAATTTTTATTTAAATTTCCAAGATTTCTCTATTACTATTTTTATTTCATTTCTAGATTTTGTTACAGATTCGAAATTTCTTACAATTTATAGAATTTAGGAATAACTTCTGAATTTTTCAAAGTTTTGAAGACTCGTAGATTTTTATTGAAATCGCTAAAGTTTTCAATGATCTTTGTACGAAAAAATATTTTTTAATTTTTTAAAAATTCAAATACTTCAATATTGTTTCTGTAGGTTGACGGAATTCTATTAAATTGAAGATTCTACTAATTTATAGGAAATTTTAAAATTATTTGACAACCTTCAAAATTTTCCATGATATCTATTAAATTCAATTTTTTTTGGAACTTTCGATTTCATTAAATTTTGAGAATTTGTTGATTTTCATTGAAAACTGTTATTTATACTACAATAAAAAATACAAAATGTGTAATATTTTTTACTATATATCAACTTGTGATTGCGATATTTGATATTTTACTATACTTCATGGTAAAAATAAATATATGAAAAATCAAAATGATACCGTAGATTTTCCTAGAATATAGTTATAATTTTTCCAATATTTATAGTATAAATTACTAGTTTTTTTCTCAGTGTATCTTTTGAAACCGAGAAAATTTTGAACTATTCGAAATATTTTAGTTTCCTAGATTTTCAAAATCTTTTAATTTCTAGATTTTTGAAAAAGTTTTCTAGATTTCTCTATTTCTATTTTATTTAATTTCTAGATTTTCTTTCATTCGAAATTTCTTACAGTTTACAGAATTTAGGAATAACTTCTGATATTCTACAAAATTCTACGGAACCCTCAATTTTTCAATGTTTTGAAAACTCGTAGATTTTTATTGAAATCTCTAAAGTTGTCGATGATTTTTGTACGAAAAAACATTCTTTGATTTTTTGAAAATTCAAAGACTTAAACACAGTTTCTGTAGTTAAAACGGAATTTTTAAAAATGTCCACAATTTACAAAATTTATCGGTTTTTTTCGAAGATTCTACCAATTTATACAAAATTTTGAAATTATGTGACAACCTTAAAAATTTTCCATAATATTTATTAAATTACATTTTTTTTGGAACCTTTAATTTTTCAAATTTTTGAAGATTTGTTAATTTTTATTGAAAACTGTTATTTACTGAAGTAAAAAATACAATATGTTTAGTATTTTTTACTAGCTATCAACTTGTGATTATGATATTTGATGTTTTACTATACTCCATGGTAAAAGTTAGTATACGAAAAATTAAAATAATATTGTAGATTTTCCTAGAGTATAGTAATTTTCCCAATATTTATAGTACAAATTACTAGGTTTTTTCTCAGTGTATCTTTTGGAACCGAGAAAATTTTGAATTTTTCGAAATTTTCGGAGATTCATAGATTTTTTAAATTCCTAAAAAATATACAAGATTTCTCTATTTTCGTTTTCTTTTATTTCTAGATTTTATTGAAGATTCGAAATTTTTTACAATTTACAGGATTTTATCCTACGAAATTCCATGAAACCTTCAATTTTTTAAAGTTTTGAAAACTCGTGATATATATTGAAATTTTTGAAGTTGTCAATGATTGTTGTACGAATAAAAAACATTTTTTTATTTTTTAAAAATTCAAAGACCTCAACACAATTTCTGTAAACGGAATTTTGAAAAATTTCCACAATTTACGAAATTTATCGATATTTTTCAAGATTCTGCCAATTTATAGAAAATTTTAACATTATATGACAACCTTAAATTAATAAATATAAAAAATTAATAAAGCAAATAATATTTACAATAAATAATTTATTTCAGTAGTTTTTCGCAAATAATTTTTTCTACCCTGATTAACTCATAAATAAAATCACGGCAATTTTATTATTCCCACTCGGAAAAATTTGAAAAAATTCACTTAAAAATTAATTAAATTTTTTTTTTCACACAGGCAAAAAAAACTGGAGTTCTTGCTCAGAATGGTGTTTTTCAAGCAAAAGACCAAAGAAGTTCGAAAATGGTTGATACTTTTTGTATTTATCTTGTAGGTAGGTTAAGCGATACAGTGATGAATTTTTTTTTGGTATGGGGAATTTCCTATTTTTTTTCTAAGAAATTTTTTTTTCGCGTTACGTGTTTGAAAATTATATCAACTCGTATTCTTTTATTTAGCGGAATATACGAGTTGTGGTTTTTCGAAATTTATAAACAATATAGTATATTTTGAACTTGGAACATTTTTTTTCTTCATTTCAAAATTTCATTCACTCGGTTTCTATCTATATCCCGAAAAATTCAGTTTTTAACGTATATATCCTTTTATAAGAACAACACTGTCTATTATTGCACGAAATTAACAAACTGTAACGCCTACCCTATTTTAAATTAAATTAAATTAAAATAATATTTCAGTCTACATTCAACAAATTATTTTGCAGTTGCAAGAATTCGCGCTCTACGTGACTCAAGCAGACGTGAATTTCACGGCTCGAGGTTATTTTTCTCTGGATAACTCACTTTTACTTTCCGTGAGTTTCCATTTCCTTGGCAATAAAATTTAAATAACTATGAACCATGGATTATGAAATTTACGTATTTTTATCAGTATTTTGTTCGATTTTTACAGGTTGTAAGTGCAGCTGTGACTTATACGATCATACTCATTCAATTCGACGCGGAAAAAAAATCATGAAAAAGTCAGAAACCCACAGTAAAAGTTATAAAATTTTCAAACTCACCAATTTTGTTGACAACGTCAGTAGAGTTGTAGTTTTTCTTGTTTTTCACCACTTTGAAAGTCACTTGAGATTTTTCAACTCGAACGTCCGTAAATGAATTCCCCTCGAGGCCCAAAAGTCTCTTTATCTGTAAAAAAAACATCCATATGATAAATAAATAATAAGCTGGAATTGCATTTTTAATGAAGAATCTTATTAACCTCGTTCACTAGCCGCTTTCCATCATCCCATCTCTGGATAACGTTTTCAACCTGCACGTAAACATGATCCATGTCGACGCTGCCTGAATTTGCGTTTCCCTCTTCGTTGACTGATCCTTTCTTTACCAAAGAATACGCTGTGCCATCCTAAAATTTAAGTTTCAAGGAAAAATCGTTATTTTACACGGAATTTTTTAAACTTACTGCTCTTTTTTTGAAACAAAAAAAAATATTTTTGCAAACCTTTAATACAGATAAAAAACTACTGGTTATGGTTATTAATCTAGCTCATTCATTTTCTGTGTATTTGTAATTTTAATATTAATAAATATTAAACTACATATTTAAATATTAAAACACGCTCTCTAAATCCAAAACAGTGAAATTTTACTGAAAAATCAGTTGTTATCTCACTGATAAATCAGTAATTATCCAATTATTAATAATAATAGTGCGATTTCCACTGATTTGGAGTAAGAGAGCATGAAAAAAATATATAATTATGTTTTAAAGTATATTCATAAATAATAACTCACATTTTCTCTCTTGCTTTGGTACTCGGTCGGTCTCGCTTGCACTTGTTCTGGAAATAAATTAGTTGATGCATTGAACGAACAATTTCTATAACTCAAAATCATTATCGAGTTTATAATGATTATTACCAATAGGTGTTTCGGTTTTGACAATGAAATTGTTCGTCATGAAAAGAGGGCCTGGTTTTTTCACGTCCAATCTTTCGGGTCTCTGGAAGCCAGACAACTCTCGTCGCAGTAAGTCTCGGAAATCTTTTTTACCGAATTCCTCGTCTTCTCCAGAATCTTGGTCATTCTCTAAAATTAATTATTGTAGGCTCAAATAGCAAATTCGTGAATACCTATATATATAGAAATAAATAAATGGATGACGGTATATTTTTGGATGTATTGATAAATATTATTACTAGCATCATATAATATCTTGGAAATGAACTTTCAAGATCAAGCTTATAATTTTTTAAAGTATATTTTATATATATTTTTTTAATTTATAGATATCGATGCTCTAGAAATCCAAGTTTGGGACATTATGAGTATTTTAGCAAATTTTTGAGAAAATTGTATTACGCTGCATAAATTTAAGGTATTTCATGGGTTGGAAGGGTTGGAAGTGTTTTTAGGATTTTTCGTGTTTCATAAAATTTGATGAATTTTATTGAATATTCAAGTTTTCTTTTTTTTAGAATGTGATTCTCAAAGTTAGTTATATTTTTCGTATTTTGATACATTTTTCAGGATTTTCAATACTTTCAATATTTTTTAGCATTTTTAATATGTTCTTTTATTTATAAAATTAAGTGAGATTTTCGAGATTCTTTATAAAAGTCTAGTGTTTTTGTAAATTTCTGTATTTTTCGCATTTTTATAGATTTTTCAGGATTTTCAGTACTTTTAATATTTCTCGATATTTTTTAGTACTTTTCATATGTTCTATTATTTATAAAATTAATGGAGAATTTCAAGATTCTTTATAAGAGTCTAGTATTTTTGTAGATTTCTATATTTTTAGTATTTTAATACATTTTTCAGGATTTCTAGTACTTTCAATATTTTTCCATATTTTTTTGCATTTATTATATTTTCTAGTATTTATAAAATTCAGTGAAATTTTCAAGATTCTTTATAAAAGTCTAGCATTTTTGTAAATTTCTATACTTTTCGTATTTTAATACATTTTTCAGGATTTTCAGTACTCTTAATATTTTTCTATATTTTTCAATATCTTTCGTATGTTCTATAATTTATAAAATTAAGTGAGATTTTCAAGATTCTTTAAAAAGTCTAGTGTTTTTGTAAATTTCTATACTTTTTTGGAATTAGACCCATTTTTCAGGATTTCTAGTATTTTTTATATTTTTCGATATTTTTCAGTATTTGTCATAGTTTCTGTTATTTTTATTGATTTATAGAATCCATATTATTATTATTATTATTATTATTATTATTATTATTATTATTATTATTATTATTATTATTATTATTATTATTATTATATGATTTTTTAGAAACAGATAATCTAAGATCCAATGTTCTATAGATTTAAAGTAATTTAATGGATTTTCGAGAAAATAGATTCCATCTATCATCGGTTTCCGGTTGTGTTTTTTTCCTATTTTTTAATATTCATACACAATTATCAACGACTTTCTAATTTTTCATGGATCACTATTTGTGTTTTTAGAATTTATTACTCTATAATTTAAATTTCAAGAGATTATAACTATTTGAATAATTGAGAAGTTTTATTCAAGAAGGGCGTCAGCGCCCGAAACCGGGTAAAACTATTGTCCAAACTCGTGACGTGACTTTGTGTAAAATGCTGCCTAAAAGTTTCATTGTTAATAACTTTTGCAAGAATGCAGATATCGACAAAAAATGTTTTTGAGTTTTTTTTGACCGAAATATCTATCTATTGAATATCAAATCATTCAATTATGGCAAACTTTCATTTTTTACGGTCGATTTGAGAAATTCTGACTCGATACAAAAATCTTGACGCAACGCGTTGTGCTGAATGTCGCGCGGCGAATCGCGCGCTCCACTTCAACTCGCTGTATTTTGTTTAATTATGAAGCTATCGAGTTGAAATTTTCCAGAAAGTTCGGCAAGACACTAGCGGTCGACGAGGACGTGGAAACTTTGTCGCAGCTCAAACTTCCTTGAGACGTTTTTTGATCCGTGACCAAAAAAACATGGTTTTTTCTTCGGATTACAAAAAAACTAATTGTTATTTAATTTTTTATCGCTTTTTCAATACTGTCGTCTCCGCTGAAGCTCCACGAATAATAATTGCTATCAAGTATGCAGTTTCGATGAATAACAAATCATTCGCAGCGAGTTGAATATTGAAAAATATTGATTTTTCGATCACAAAAATGAGCAATTTTAATTTTTTTTCTCGAAAACTTTTATCCTAAAGAGAAAAAGGAGTTAATCCCCATTGGACGAGGCCATCTTGGTTTGCCAACTTTAATCTTGTAAACACCTGAAGTTGACGGCAGCATTTGTATTCAAAATCCTGCCAGATATATGATTTTCAAATGATTCCAATTTTCAAAAATGTTATGCATTCAAATCATTTGAATGCTGTATGACCTAATCAGACCCAATAATGTGAAAATTCCTAAAGAGAAAACAAGAGAAAAAGGAGCAACCTGACTGGGCGCGGCCGTTGTTTTCATGGGTGCGGCCATATTGTTCTATTGGGAGCGGCCATTTATAACGTTCACATTTGAATTTAAATATTCTATCGAATGGAATTTCATTGTGTTTTAGTTCATTTCAATGAAATATTTTACTCTTAATAATGGATTTTACAATTTTTAATTCTAAGAATTGAAAATCACTTAATACCCTGATGGTTGAAATCCCATTCTGGGCCAGAATGGGAAAAATCCCATAATGAGTTTTTGCTATAGTAAAAGCATATGATTTCACTTTGTGTCCATTTACATCAACAAGTAAGGGATTCTTTTTACCGGCGTTGAATACTATTACGGGGCTATGCTGACTACAGCAAAATCCCATTCTGGTTTTTTTCCCATAAAGGCTTCGCATCTAGACTTGAGTTGATTTTTCAAGACCTATCGATTGGTATTTTTTGTTTTTCGTGTTTGTGAATTTCAATTTTCCGACATGATGTCACGAGTTTGGACAATATTTTTACCCTTCGCGCGCTGACGCTCTTTTTGAATAAAACTCCTCAATTATTTCAGAAACAGTATCTTTATACATTTCTAGTACCTACTTTTAGCATTTTACGTTTTTTTCCAGAATCAGTACTATTCGATTAATTTTTTAATATTACTATTTAAAGCTTGGAACCATTTGTTTCTATTTTTTAAGATATAAGATTTAAAAAGAGATTTTTTGTTCCTTGTAAAAATGAAATTACCAGGACAAGTCCTCATACTATTTTCCGATGTCATTTCAATTTTAAAAGTCATTAAAAAAAATGTGATTCAATAAAATTTAAATTTTATCGAACATTGGCTCTATATTGGATGAAAGAAATATTTATCATATTACAATTTCATTGTTTTTTCCTTTGAAAAAAAGCAAGACTCTTTTAAATTCAATGGACTTGCCTGTCTCTGGGAATGGTTCGATCGAACCGCCTTCGGTGTACATTTTCGGCCGCTGCATCGAATCCTTGAGCGACTTGACCAAGAAATCAATGTCTCCTTCCTTACTTTTCACTGGCTTTTCATCATTCAAGTCTGTAAAAGTCTCGTCGTCCCGAGGACCACGTTGTATATCCTCCTCATCTTCTCCCGAATCCGAAAAGTAATGTTTCCTCGGGTTCTTGTACTTGTTCGAGAACGCTTTCTCGTAATTTTCGTCGTTCGTTTCATCGTAGTCGCTGAATTTTTGGTTCTGAATATCACCAAGTGCTTGGCCAGTTGTGTAATCTGCGTTTTGCCAGTCGTTCTTTGGAAAATCATAATCGTAATCCCACTGGAAAATATTTATACGGTTACGTGTATTTTTATTTTATTCAAAATTTAAACGATTTTTTATTTTATGAACTCTGTGATAACCTCGGCATCGTCGTTTGCCTGATAATCCTGAGGAAAAGTAGTCCGTGGCTCTTGGTACAACTCCAAATCCAGAGATTTTTTGAAAAGCCGTTTTTCTGGGATCTTTTCAGGAGGAAAATCCAACACTTTGTCTAGGGAATTGGAAGGTTCTTGAAATTTTTCGAGGTCATCCAGGTACGAATCTGAGGGTTGATTCGGGGGGTAATAAACTTCGTCTGCGTACTCGCCGTGAGGTTCAACTTCGCTTGGCCGGAATTTCACGACTGCAATTGGCTCCGTTTCTCGAACCATCTATAAATTGTATCAGCAAAAATATGTGCTGTTTCAACACAACTCTATAGAACGAATTTTGGGCAGCAGTAGATTATTTTTTGTTGCTTCAACAAATTTTTTTTGCTACAAGAAGGGAACTTCAATCAAAAAATTTTTTTTTCAAAGATAACTGAAAAAAAATATATACGTGTCAATTTTTTTGCAGTTATCTAACAGCTGTATGTAACAGAATATTTTCGTCAAGTTCCTTATTCCTACTAATTAACATTTCAAAAAAATTCATAGAGTTTTCTCTCTATATTTTTGTGTACTTTATAGTATATTTTATTGTAATTTTCAATCATTGACATTGTAAAAGTATATTGTAAATTTTACAAGATTATATGAACTTTTGCTGAATACTAATTTTTACAGTATTTAAAACATAAATAACAAAAAAATGAATAGTTGCACTAATTTATCACTATACTATAATATTGTAAGAAGTGCAAGAAAAATGACAAAATCAGAAATAAAATTGTACAAGTTACAATATTCTAGAATTTTTTACCATAAATAAGTCAAAAAGTACTTGGTTTTTTTCTCACGGGATATTTATTTTGGTTCAAAACAAAAAAAAAACTTGCTGCAAAACATCAATATCCAATTTCAATTTCGCACTTTCCGGGAAAATTTCTCTTAGAGAGCTTTTCACGTAGAAAAATTATTTTCCAAATTCAATTCTACAATTCTTATTCACGGAATAATCGTCACGTGCGAATGCCATGACTCTCACGCGTCGCTGACACGTGGAAAGAAAAATTTCATCTCAACATCTCTAAGCTCTTGAAAATTATATTCTTTAAAAATTGCTAAAATTTCATTCGTTTTTTAGGAAAAAAGGAAGGAAAAAAATGAGAATGACTACTTCTGACTTTGAATGTTCAAGATACTTCTTAAAGTGTCATATTTGAAATTCTAAGAAATTTCAATGTGCCTATATTCGGAATTCGAACTTTTCAATGTCCAAAACACATTTTAAGGTGTTTTATGAAAATTACAAGACACTTTCAAACGTCTAAATCACTTCTTGAGTGATAAATACAACAATTTAAGACAATCCTCGAAGTGCCTATTTTGCAATTAAAAGACCTTTGAAAGTATCTTTTCCGGAATTCTCAGAAATTTTCAAGTGTATAAGACACTTCTTAAACTGTCTTCTTCGAAGTTCCAAGATATAGATAAATGCCTAAGACACTTCTTGAAATGCCTTATTTGAAATTTTAAGACGCTCGAAAGTATCTTGTTCGAAATGCTAAGGTATTTCACAGTGTCTTATATAGGATTCTAAGACACTATCGAATGTCAACACAATTCTTGAAGTGTCTCATTGGAAATTCTAAAACACTTTTATGTTTTTTATACCGAAATATGAGACA
>JAPYZL010062748.1:0-10722 GCA_030522825.1 Platygaster orseoliae | reverse complement strand
TAAAATACATTGAACAGCATAAAATTGATTGAAAAAATGAATTCGCCATATTCGAAAACCCCCTAATACTATTTTGAATTTTCGAAATCGGATGAATTTAAGATCTTATATTTATTAACAATTAAAATTGTTTATAACTCGCTTTTTCGAGCCAACTTTGAAAAAACCCGCTAGGGTTAGTCTAGGAGGTCTACCAGGACCCTATTTTTGCGAAAATTTTCGCAGTGCAAATTTGGTGTCGCACAGTGTTACGTACATTTGGTCATTTGGTCATTGAAGGGAAATAGCAAAGTTACGAGCAAAATTAAAGACAGGAAAACATTCCTCCAACATTCAATAAGAGTTTAATTCAGTTTACGTATGTATAACATGGTCATGTAGCATTATTTCGGAGTTTTTCGTTGCGTCCTTTTTTTGGTCAAAAGGGACGTAACAAGCCGATTCAGGGACGCAAGAGGGGACGTAAGCTTACGTCCTCTGAGCTCCGAGAGGGTAGTTCAAATATTATGTCTTTCTGGACTAGAGTTTGATTAGTATTGTATTATTCGTATGCTAACAATGTATTATCAGCTACTGTAAATCATTTTTAACTTTTTAAGTCGTATTAGTTTTAAATTCCCGTGATAAATGTTCATGTTTGACAGAACTTCAAAAACAAAACGATTATGAATTCGTTGCTCAATCGATAATTACTGTCGCTCAATATCGTCGATAGCCTTTAAAAAAAAAAAAAGAAAATTTTATTCTCTTACATACAATATATTAGCTCTTTTCATAATATTAAATTTTAAATAATAAATTTAATAAATTGAATGAAAATTTAAATGAAAATTCAAAAACCTGAAAATTCAATATCTATCTTCAAGATTCGATAAATATTGAACGAAAAAAATTTCGAAAAACTCGGAAAATAAATCTTTATACACGAAAACCGAACGAACGTGGCGTATTTCAGAAAGTTCTTCCGCGTTTTCGACTTTTAATTACGTAGCTGACTTCCGAGTGAGCGATTTATCGGGAATGAGGGAAAGGTAATTTACGTATTTCAGGGGGAGTCATAATTATCGAGCCTCCGGCTTCTGTCTTGTAGAACAAGGCGAGTTACATCCCGGCGTACAGATGTACTGGGTGTCTCTGTCCCGCGGGCACGTGATGTACTGTCCGCTTAGACGGACGTAATGTAAGACGCTCGAGTTGAAGAGAGACGTAGGGCCGATTGAGCGACAGTCGAGCAACGAAGGTTCCCTGTTTCTGCTCAAGACAGCGATCTTTGCAAACGAGGAATTGCGATGAATGCAAATTGGGAATTAGTGTTTTGCGCGAAGAGTTCTAAAAATGCCGTATGAATAATCGAAGAATTTGTAACGAAATTCTGGGAATCATTTTCGGAGTATTCAAAAATTTATCAACATTTGTTTTTGCAGCAGTAGGTTATTTTTCTGTTGCATCGACAAATATTTTTTGCTACCAGAGCACCATCATAATGCATAAAATTTAATTGCATTGTAATTTTGCTTCGGTAGCAAAACAGATTTGTTGAGGTAACAAAAAATAAGCTACTGCTGCAAAAAAATTTGTTCCGTTAAGTATTGTTTAAACAACTCATCATTGTTGATACAGCAAATCCTTTTTTCTCCGTTAATATAGAAAATTGTCGAAAATGTGTGGAAAGAAAAACAAAATTATTATCTATTGAAATAATGTTCATGTTCTAAAAAATATTTTGATTGTCGGAGATTCGTATGAAATTATAGGAATTGTTGATAGTCTAGGAGTGAGCATGTATGGAATTGCCATTGTTACAGATCTTGATGGTAGTAGGAAATATGCATAGGATTATGTAGTATTTTTATAGGATTGGAGTTTTTTTAAATAGTTTTCACCAGATTTTTCGTAATTGATGCTCATGAATGCAAAGCTAAAGACATTTCGAGCATTTTTGAAGATTTTTTGAAAAACTTTCTTTTATAGATTTCTAGTGCTTTGATCAAAGCGTTGAAAATGTCAGTTATTTAGCATTGCGAGTTTTTGGTAGTGATGGTTATTACGATTAAAATTTCAAGAGAAATGTGGAAGCGTACTAGAAGTTTATGGAAAGGAAAAATTTAATGAGTTCTAGTATGAATGGAGAAATTGTAAATACGAATTGTACTTGGTAAAGTAAAAAAATGAATAAGGAAATCTCAAATATAATTGCGATGTGTTTTATTTTTTGAAGAAAAACGTTTCTGTATAAAAGAATGATGTGATTTGAAGTTGTACAAATGAACTTCATCATAAAAAAATTCTCTGAATTCTGAATGAAGGTGGTCAAAAACTATATGTTCATTTATGTGCCATTGTTGTTACATGTAAAATTAAGTGTTACAGTAGTTACATAAGAATAATTATCACACGTAAAATCAAGTGTTACAGCAGGTACGTAAAAATAATTATCATTTTGGTTTCGTGTTCGATTTATCTAGTACGTCACGTGTGAAACAATAATACGAATAGGCCGTGTTTATAATCTAAAAAAAATAAAAAAATAACAATCATTATACATTTCTCACCGATTTTTAGCAGTAAATCTTGCATTTGGTAAGTATTTTATCGTAACACAGAGGCGTAGGCAGAAAAAATGTTCCGAAGAGGTTTTGTTCAGAAAATCTGTGATGACATTATGTCCTTCAAGATGTTTGAAAATATTAAAAAACTGTGGACAACTTTTTCTCCTAGAGCTTCGAATTTCAGAAAGCAATATACAAATTTATTATATGGAAAAACGCTTAAAGTTGTTTAATGATAGCTGACACAAAAATACTCAAAGTATTAGAAAAAAAATTAGGTTCCATTAAGTTAATACGTATATGAAAATGGTTCGATTCTGGAAGCCGAAATTCTTGTAATTTTGTAACTGCAAAATTTTTTAAGTTAAATAATCCTTAGAGCGAAACTAAATTGTCATAGACTAACAACAGTAAAATTTCGAAAAAAAAATTCATTTTTTAAGTATTCAAATTTACTAAAATGACTATGTATAAAATTTTGTCGTATTTTTTCTGGTAGTTTTATAGATTTTTTTGAATTCTGTTTTACTCTAAAAATATCTACAATTCCATGCAAAAGTATGAAAATTCACAGCGATTTAGAGATTATAGTATTTTTCTAAATTTATATTTTATTTGTATAGATTGCTAAAATGCTGTATAGAATTCTAGAATTCAATGCTATTGAATTGTAATTACAAGAGGTTTCCAGTATTTATTTAGCTGTCTTAAAAGAAAAGATCTACGTCGATTTTGAATATCTTAAAGATTTAAAAAATTTTTGTACTCTTTTAAGTGTTTATATGACTTTTTAGCGTTTTATAGTATTCTTATTCAATTTCTGGTATGTTCGAAGATTTTTCTATACGTTTATTTAGAATTCAAAGGTCTATAATGCCAAGTTCTAAAATCGTACGTAGTTGTTCAAATTTTTTTAAAGACCGTTGTTTCGTGGAAGTTCCAATACTTATTATATTTTTCGAGTTTATTATTATTCGAAATTATTTTCAGTATTTCCATGAATTTATGTCTGAATTTTTAGGATTCTTAGTCCCAGAGTTGAATGTTTCGTATATTTTCAAAATTTTCGCGAATTTCAATCTTTTTTATCGATCACTGGGTCCAAATAATTTTTCAATTTTTTTTTTACGTAATCATAGATAAACAATTATAATTATAATTGTTCTCTTAACAGCATTGCTAATATACTTGACATAGTGAAATCAAAAATCCTGAAATTTATTTTGATTTGACATAGAATTAAAAATCATTCGAAACGTCAATAGATTTCAATAAGTACGTTTTTGATCTTTTTCACCTACTTTAATTATTTTTTTCTCTTATTTTTATCGACGATAACCTTATTGTAAAAAAACTTTATCATTTACCAAACGTAACACTTGTTCATTGTTGTAGTTTCATCGCTTTTGAAGTTTATTATTCTTGATTAATATTTTTAGATGGAATAAAGAATTACTTATGAGGTATAAGTTTGCAAAAATGTCCAGTTATTTGTATTTTCAACTTTTCATCATCCTTACCGCAAAGTTTTCTGAAATTACATAATTTTATACAGAGCTCAGAAAATTTATACATCTTTTAAAATTACAAACTGGCTTCTGATATATGGATTTTTAATCGTAAATTTCAACTATTATGTTAAAATTACAAAAAAAGTGTAAAATTTGAAATGCGCAATTTTTTTAGACGACAGGAAAGACTCTCTCTTCGCGTCCATTTTCATCTCAACCGGTCTCGATTCTACGCAACTTTTCTGTACTTCGGCGGGTTTCCTATCCTCTTAATTGTCAACAAATTTGTTTCATTTCTTACAAATTTGTATCTATCAATATCTTTGCAATTTAAAAGTTTTTTTTACCGATGCAAAAGTTTGAAGCGAGACGAGAAAGAATCCACCAGCACTCAATCCTTCATCTACTTGACTTCTGGCTATTATGAACATGGCGTCTTTTTTTTTCTTTATTCGTTGCAAAATTGTACCATTCTGAGGAGTAAACCGAATTTGCGATTTACGCACTTTCACTCTTTATCATATTGCAAGTGAGGCATAATAAAAAAACTGCCAAAGCGTCCCAAGTGATATACAATACTGTTGAAGGATTTTTGATTACCTATAAAATACAGGAAAAAATTCAAAAAGGAATGCAAGACAATAAGATACTTCGATGTTTTCGTACTTTTCTTATGCTTATCATAAGAAATATTTAAAATGCTCCGTGAACAACATGGACTAAATAAATTGTGAAAAATATTATCGTTTGTTCTTTCACTAACGACAGTGTCGATTGTTGTTTTTTTAGAGTAATTTTCATTTTGTCCTTCTTTATTCCAATAATTTGAATTCGTTTGTCTCGCATTTTCCTGGTAAATGTAAAATATGGATTGAATTTAATTTCAAAAATTACAATTCCCTACATTTTTTGTACTTTTCATTGGCAACTTTTTTTGCACATGCGTAGTTATCATTTATCTAGAGAGTTGTTCACACTCTCGCGCGATATGAAAATTTTCTATTACTCGCACTTACATCGATTTGAAATCTCCTTGCAAAATTCGGAACTGATGAAATTATCATTTGTATCACGAATTGACAATGAAAAAGGAACCGATACGTTAATACTTCAATCCAAATGTGAAATATCTGCAATAAAGTATAATCCGTTAAAAACTGTAGGTGAACATTGCTATTTTAATTGTTTCTTTACAAACATCTTTGGTTAAGCGAATGTACGTTGGAAAATAATGCGAGTTACATTCTTCCATCTCACGGTGTTTCATGCAAAAATAAAATTGTTTCACAGGGCTGTCTTCTGTAAAAAAATAAATGTTTGCAATTGTTCGAAAAACGTCAAAGTTAAAAAATGCACTTGCCGTATAAAAAAGTAAGATAAATTCTGAAGTACAGTTGAAAACCTGTGGAAAACGTCAAAAGCATGACGCAAATTCGTTCACATCGGTTCATAATTTCTAAACTTTTATTAGTATTTTTCCATTGGTAAATGGTCCTTTTTATGGTTTTGATGTGATCGAGAAAATAATGTTTTCTGAACATGACTGCCAAGTATTGGAATGTACATAGAAGTTCTATCGTTGTATCAAAACAAGAATACAGAACTTGCTGTAAAATACAAAAATTATAAAATAAACATTCACCAATAAAAAAGTATATCTCAATACAATAAATTGTAACTCACATCTGAACTTTTTGATGGAAGATTGATAACTTTCAAGAATTTTCCAAAACTTTCGAAGGTACACGAGACCAAAACCGTGACACATATTGCTGCTGTAATTTTTGATATAACTTCTTTCCATTTATTTTCGTATTCCTACAACCCAATCATCTTCACTTGGAATTCTATTATTGCAATTGACCGCATTTTTTGAAAATATTAAAAATGTTTACTGAAATATTTACTGAAACACTGCTCAAAGGAACTTCTCCAGTGTAATGAAATACGATATTCACAGAAAATCCAAATCGTTGCAAAAAATAGGAATGAATAATTTAACAATGCACACATCATTTGGATGATGAATAATAAAATTCAATCGAGAGAAATTGTTTATTTATAATCGTGGGTAAAAACAGTGGGTTTCATTTCTGATACTATTGATTTGATATTGCAAAAAACAACTTTTATGCTGCTATTTCACAGCTTTGTTTGAAATTTTCACATTTCTTATGGCCCTGAAGTTATTTAATGTTCTTTTTACAGCATAGAAACATTATCTATTTTTATATCTATTTTTATTATTTTTCGAAGCCTTTCAAGTTTCAATTAATCAGAGATTTTTTTATTGTTTCATGCGAGCATACCAAATGACTTTCATATATGTGGCGCGGTGCACGATAATTTAGAATGAAAATTCGAGAAAAAAATCGATGAAGCCACCCGGTGGGTAATATCTACGTACATCAATAATTAGTATATGCTCAATTACTTACATTTTTAGTATATTTAGTATTTTTTTGTATTTATAGAATTCTGTAGGATTTGCTAGTATTTTCAGAGTTTCTTAAATAGATTTCGAGAATTCGATATTTCACAATTCTGTTTTAGATAAATATTTTGTATATTTAAAATATTCTTAGTAGATTTCTTGTAGTCGATTCTCGATTCTCTTCAATTTGTATTTTGCGTGATTATAATTAATATAATATATTTTTTGGAAAACAGTATTCTTATAGATTTCTAGCTCTTGGAATATTTTTCGTATTCTTTCAGTATTTCTACAGTGTGAAGAAATTTTCTGTATTTTTATCAATATCTGTATAGGTTATTTTTTTATTAGATGATATTTATTAGATGTGTAAGTTTTCTATATAGATTGATAAGTTAGGTTTTTTTTTATCCAAGAATATCTATAAGCTTCGAATATTTTTATATAAATTTATAGAAAATTATGCTTGAAAATTTGGAGTTTCCAGGATTTTCCATAAATTCACTAATTCTGAAAAAAAGCTTTGTCCATGGATTCAAAGTATACAATGGATTCGAAGTATTTCTATAGTATTTTTCGAATTTTTAGTGAATCTCTTTAAGGTGCAAAAATCAACGTCTGCTATTTTTCTTTTTTCCAGATATTTAGAAAACAAAAACTCTAATAAATATTTGTTTTCCATTATATTTCATCTCTAAAACTTTTTTCAACTGTCCTCTTATTTAACTTTTCAGTCAAGTTCATTAAAATCCCTGATGTCAGTTCTAAGATTGTAATACATCCACGAAGAGCTCGTTTTTGTGTCCAAGTTTAGCAGAAACTACATGAAAATTTTCTGGTAGACCATCCCGTTTACACTGCAACACTGATCGTGTGCAAATGCTATTACTTTACGGATTTCACGATGCCAGACTCGGTACATTGTTCTTAATGAAAGCCATCGAGGCCTCGGAATATGTCAATGTCGCGGCGAGGTACGGACGAAAACGTACTGCTGGCACTTGGAAGCGACGATTCATTCGTTTCTCGGTTGTTTAAAAGCTCAACGAACGAGATCGAGGAAGGCGCTTCTACAAGTGTCGAGGTCGACTGCCCCAAGTGATAATATACATCGGGCGTGAGATTGACATCGCTTTCTACAACACGGTCAACGATCGCCAAACAAAGAATAATTTTACTATCTAAAGGCAGGATTTTCTGCATTTTCTGTTTCTCTTTCAGTTTTTACAGATTGAATTAGTCAAAAATTGACTACTCAAACAGTCATTCTAGTGTTGACTTCTAGAATAATCATTTTCAATTTCTTGTTTTTCTGTTCAAACCAATTTTTCCTTATTTAAAAAGTGAAGAAAAATTCAATGCTCAGCATTGTTTAATATTCTACTGCCAAATTGTCAAATACCTAAAACAAATTTCACGTATTCCCAGAAATTAAGTTTTACCTATGATTCTTTCTATCCCTTACAAAATTGACTACTCAAACAGTCATTCTAGTGTTGACTTCTAGAATAATCATTTTCAATTTCTTGTTTTTTCTGTTTAAACCAACTTTTCCTTATTTAAAAAGTGAATCAAAATCAAATGCTCAGCATTGTTTAATATTCTACTGTCAAATCGAATTCAAGGGCGGATCCACGGGAGGGGGGGGGACTCGGGGAAAGTTCCCTCCCCCTTCCCTAAAACCAAGGATACTGAAAAAAAATTATTTTATTTATATAATAAATAAATGAAATAGTTATAATATAATTAATTAATTTAAGATATCGATCGTATTCGTATTAAATGAAACAACGCTAACAAAATTATTAGGTAAAAGGAAATCAAACCGAAAAAAAAACGTTGAATTCACTATCAAATTTTTTGAGAGTTCCCCCCCCCCAAATGTCGGGTCTGGATCCGCCCCTGCAAATTGTCAAATACTTAAAATAAATTTCACGTATTTCCAGAAATTGAGTTTTACCAATGATTCTCTCTATCCCTTCTTAGAATCTAACTCTCTTTTCATTCTCGATAAAATATACTGTTTGTTTTTTTTTCTCTCAACTTACACAAATCAAGTTCTAATAATCCCAATCTATCGTTTTTTTGTCATTCTCGACCTTTGATCTGAGAAATGCGGGATTATTTTAATCGCCTCTCGTGGAGACCTTGCGAGGGATTGAAATGATTTTGAGTACCGGGGGGGATTAATCCTACAGATAACTGACGTACTGGACGAAAGCACGAGATGTCAAGTCACGATGCGCAAATACAAACATTACGGCACGGAAAATATAGGCTCAATGGAAACTGTACGAGTGCTCATTAGGTGCACCGAAATAAGCAGTCCATTGCGAAATGTTGCGATTTGTTATGATAAACAAATAATATCTTTTTACGTCATGTCAATCAATTTGATTGTGAATTATTGTCGATCATTTTACTTTCTTATATTGTAGCATGTAGGTATATTATGCGAACTTTTTGAAGACTGGGAATTCTTGGAAAGTTGAATGTTAATGTGATAAGCAGAGGGGCGTTTTTGGGGTTTAGAATTACTTATTATTTTATGTAAAAATAGAATAAAAGGAATAACGAACCTAAAAATCAATGAATTCAAAAATGATTATAAGTTTCGAAGCTTAATTATTCAATGAAAATAAGAATAGAAAAACATTTAAAATAGGTGGAAATCATCAAAAATATACTTACTGAAATAAATGAGACGTTACAAATGGTTTTTTGTTAGTTCTCAAATGTAAATAAAATTCAGGATTCTCAACTTCACTAACTTGAAAATAACAGCAATCCTGGTTTAAGAAGAATGATTACTATACATGCTTAAGTAGGATAAAGCAGAAAAAATGAAGTCGAGAAATTGTTTTGACACAGTGACCAATAAAAAAAAAAAACTAGAATTCACGAAAATGTTGAAAACCAAAGAAATCCTAAACTCTAGAGCTTCAACTTCTAGAAATTTAGAGCAAATTTATAAAATAACAAGTGTTTCGAAAGATAATCAAGCTGAAAAAATACTACATATAGGAATTACAGTAATGTGAAAGAACTTTTTTCATAAAAATCTGAAAAAATGTGTACGATCTTTAAAACTTGAAATTTGGGATCATGGAGTTCTGAAAAAACTTATATAAGAATCTTTAGAAATATTTTAATTCAATTATAGAAGATACTAAAAAAACGCTGAAAAATCTTATAAACACTTCAAAAAGGACGAAAACGTAAAAATCTATTTATCTACATACATCTAATCTACATACATTTAAAAATCAAATGTATGTAGATTGAATTTTCCTGGGCATCTTTGAATATACTGAAAATCTATGGAAATCCGAATTCTAGAGTATTGAATTAAATAAATCTATATGGCAATCTACTAATAAATTAGAAATCTATATAAATACTCAAAAAACTAAATCGCTGTAAGTTTTAATATTTGTTATCGAATTTTATGAATCTAAAGAGCGAATCATTAATATATAAGAAAACAGCAAAAATAACAGCGCAGTTTTTGATAATATTAAATTTTTGAGGCAGCATAAGGGCTGAGAGGATCTGCAGATGGCACTATATTGTAGCCCACATATGTGGCTACAATTTAGCCTCAGGCAACTTTAGTTATAATTGAACCTTATGCCTTATATATTGATTGAACAAAAAAACGATTTTCTGCGCATTCTGCCCCACGCTAGGGTAAAATGCGTAACCTATGGGGCAAAATGCGCAATTCCAGAAATCGCGATTTTCACGAGGTTGATTGCCGAAAAATTTTGGGAAACACAAAATATATGATTTCATTAACAATTCCAATAAAAAATTTTTTGTTAGGAACTAAATTTGATTTTTGAAATTTTTATTTGTTAAGAACAAAAATTTTTAAGTAGTGATCGAGTGTCCGTCGAGCAACAGAAAAGCGTTTCGACGCGCAATTCGCAGATATTCCCTCGCGGACAGCCTTGCACGTTTCGAATACTTTTCCACCATCAATCTGCTCTGTTTTGCCAACATAAACGCGAACCATGATGAAAAAATGTTAAAAAAAAAAATAAACAAATTCAGAAAAAGTTCGTTATTTCACGAAAATTGAAAAAAAGGTTGTCAAACTTTCAAATTTGATTTAAAAAAAGATGTCTTGAAAAAAGGAGGTTTTTTACGAGTTTTGCTGTTCAAAAGTGACACACTACTTTTTTTTGCTCATCACCCTCATCACATTTTTCAATAAAATGTTTGG